>UELV01138854.1:0-17664 GCA_900490015.1 Megastigmus stigmatizans
TTTATCTTATTCAATTATACGCGCGCTTCGCACTTGCAAACCACACCCACGCAGCAGAAGGAGGATCTACAGCGGCATTGAGAAGACACCTGGGGATACTACTTTCACTCTACTTCCTACGATCAAATCAAAGTAAGCTGTGCGCCCTGCGCATTATCATTTACAATTAAAACTTTTACATATCTATGCCTATTAAATTATTGCCGCCCATCCGTGCGCTTGACGCGAACTGGGGAAACTCTTATTTTTCAAAGTCAATTTCCGTCACTGACGAGTCATTTAGTTGTGTGCAACTCAAGTTCTTCTATTCTTTTTCTGCTTCGTTACGCTCCCTAGACGTAACAACCGACTTTCATAATAATCCAGCTAGACGAAAAGTAGATGCTTCAAGGGTTAATATGTATACATTTATGTTTCACCAATTTACAGTGCAAAGTCGGACACTAATTCAAATATAGTGTTATTGTTCTGATCTCGACGATATTTATCAAACTTATTATATATAAAAAAAATTATAAAACGTTTAAATCCATTCGTCTAAAAAAAAGAACCCTTAATTTATGAAAGGGCCGTTCAATTTAGTTTATGAAAAATTCTTTCTAAAGTATGATAAATCTCCAATTCAATCTCCAATTAATCAATCATATAATTAAATTTGAAAAGTTGCTCTTATATATTGTTTTTTTTTCATTTATCGACTGTTAGAGTGCAGAGTGCAGCCAACTGAGCTGAGCGTGTGCCTCGAGTCTCGACTATCAAGTGCTGTACCTACTGCGAGTTCTGAGTGCTGACTACTGGAGACTGTTGACTGTTGTTATTTTTATAGGTTATTCAATTTTTAATTTTAGTTATAAATATTTATTATTTATATAATGCCTTTATTAATAATGACTGGAATACCCTGCAGTGGTAAGTCTACCAGAGCTCAGGAGTTAAAAAATTTTTTTGAAACAACAAAAAATAAAAAAGTTGAGATTATAAGTGAAGAGGAAGCAATAACAAAAGCTGGATTTGATAAAAATACTTTTTATGCAGGTAAAGGAATAAGAATACCTATTTATAACTAGATTTTAAAATTATTTAAGTTATGTCTTCTAGTTTGAAAGGCTTTTACGTTTATTTATTTATTTTTTTAATTAAAAGTAAACTGTGAAACTAGTTATCTGCTCAATTTTTATATTTAAAATTCTGATTTAAAATAAACTAGGTATAGTAATCTGCTCAATTTCTAGATTCAAAAAAAGAGAAACTAATCCGTTCTGATTTAAAATCCAATACCCAACGAATTTTAAATCAATCAGATGTTTTAATCATCGACGGTAGTAATTACATAAAAGGTTCGAGATATGAAATTTATTGTATGAGTAAATTATACAAAACACCTCAATGCACTGTGCAATGTGATTTGCCGGTTGAACATGCTTGGCTATGGAATGAAAAAAAAACAATTAATGAACAGTATTCAAGAGAAATATTTGATGCATTGGTATTGAGGTAGAGTATGAATATATTCACTGTAGCATTCTTGAAAGATTTGTCTAGTTTACTTTACATATTTATAGGTACGAAGCACCAGATAATAAAAATCGTTGGGACTCCCCACTATTTATAGTAAATCCAGAAGATGAATTAAAGGGTGAAGAAATTTATTCTTCATTATATCAAGTAAAGGCACCAAAACCAAATTTAAGTACACAGTCGGTTAGTAAAATCCTTATTTATAGAATATTTTTTATTGTCCATCATCTATCGACTAATGTTTTTGGATTATAATTATTTTAGCCTCCTTTGTCATCGACCAACTACTTATACGAAATAGATAGGATAACACAAGAAATTGTTAATGTAAGTTTTAAAATTTTAAGATGTGCTACAGCTGGAAAGAACCCTACCTTACCAGCTTTTGCATTTAATGAAATATATAAAGATAGAGGTTAATTTTTGGAAAAAACTCTGTTACCATCTCGGTAATCATGTAATCATTACGTGGTCCAACTTTTATGAAACTCCATTTACAATTCACAGATTTTTGTCGTCGAAAATTTCGGAGATAAAAATCATTGTAAATTACGAATGAAATTTTCGAGGACAAAAATCTCTGAATTGTGAACAGAGTTTCATAAAAGTTGACCCACGTAATGATTACATCATTACCGAGATGGTGACAGTTTTTTCCAAAACTTAATCTCTATTTTTATATATTACGTTAAATGCAAGAGCCGGTAAGGTACTTAGGAATCATTACGTCCATAGCACATTTCTTTAATTCAATGTTTTTGTTAATGATTTTATACTTTTCTTCTAGGAAATTGTATCGGCAAAACAATTAGGAATAGAGAATAATATAAAAATTGCAAAATATAATGTAATTCTCCAAAGTTCCGCAAGTGTGCCACAACTTACAAAACTAAGAAGGCAATTTTTAACATATAGCAAGATGCAGCAAATAGAGACTGATCAAATACCTTCACTATTTTTACAATATTTAAATAAAAGCATATGAAATAAAAAATGTTTTGATTTAATTGCATAGATGTTATTTAGTTAAATTTCTATAATTTATTTTTCAAAGCAGTTGAAGGGATAAGAAAAATATGAACATTCCTTATGTTTTAAATATAAAATTATATTAATTACAATATTACAGATAGTCTAAGTTACATTTCAATATACTGCACTTCATCATGGATAGATTGCAGATCTAGCAAACTCAAATCTAAAATGATTCCTTCACAGAAATATTAACTTAAAGCTTTGTATGTTTACATGTAATGAAGTTAAATCAGAAAAAATAGTAAAAAGCAAAATAATTCTTTTATCGCATGACATTAACGATGTGCAGCAATTTTTCGTTGTCACTTTAGATACTACACTTTATCCAATTGCAAAAGAGACATTTTTGTAGATTTTGTAGAACGATTTTTTAGGTGTTTAATTACATTATTTTGGAATAGTGTACATAGCACAAATATTTTCTTCTGTTTATAATAAATGAAAAAAATATTTGCATTAAAATGGAAACGTATAAAAGGCACTACTTACGAAAATGCATCATCGATCTTAATGTGCCAAATCAAACTTAAAGATCAAAGAACTTCTGTAACAAATTTAACATTTTAGAAATACTTTGTCGTTTTTGTATATGTACTATCGTTACGCTTAAAAATACTGTAATAATGCTAATCCTTTCGAATTGTGTACAATTTGTACTCTAATTTTGTCTTAGTTCACGTGATATAATCTAAATAATTTATATATGTAACGTCAGAACAAACATTTATATTGAGCATTATTGCAAATGAAAATAATTACAACATATTAACAAATAATGCATTTACTTTCCAGCTTTACAAGCCGCATCTTGTTGATATATTATTTATGCTATTTCGATCGATAATGCAATTATGAAAAATTAATGATTATGCTAAATCACATATCAGGCTCATCAAGGAAATTGCAAGACAATGCAAATTTTCGGTAGATTAGTTAAATTTGTACTTTGCAATATTCTTTTTAAATATATTTTTAAAGTAAATGATAAATTTAAATTGAAAATTAAAATATTTAAAAAGCTCATAAAAAATCTACCGAAAATGCTGCATATACTTAAAAAGACAAAATATAAGAAATATTTATCCTTCAATATTCCTTATGAGTGTAACACAACCAAATTAAAAACTATTCATTTTTTCTTGTTCTTGTATTCCGTTGGTATCTGAACCGTTAGACTGGCACATTGGTTCAGCAGTTGCTGGCCTTTTTGGTTTTTGGCAAACGAAGTAGACGCTGTTGTACTCGTACTGCAGCATACTGTTGACGTTTTGAGCATATCGCGTTTTAACGTGCGTCTCCTCTTTCTGAAATAATGTATGAGTTATTGAATTAATGTTGGTATTATGTCAATCTACATATACATTATAAGTATAGAATCACAAACCTCTATTTGAAATCCAAGGTCTCGAATTACGTCACGTATTTCACTATAACTTGGCTCAATAGACTCTTCCAATGGCATGTCACTAAAATGATATAAAAGTGGACCTAGATTGATCCATATGCCACCTGGTTTTAATATTTTGTATATAGTTTCTATAAATTGTACTATATTATTTGCACAGTCAATGAAGAAACACGTAGCTACACAATCCCAATGATTTTCTTCCGTATAGACCTATTAAAAAACGGAAATATTAGTTTAAAAATAATGTATTAATTTGATTTATTTTGCTTTAAAAAAACTTTGTAATTTTTTTTAGTGATCGTTTCTTGGTTACACCATTAATATATACTTACAATTAAATTAAATAAAACCCGTTTTTTATTTTTACATTTACAATAAAAAATCGATTTACGTGCAGAAAATATGTTAAAAATTTAAAAATTAAATATTATCTTATATTATTAATCATTAATGAATAAAAAAAGTCAAACAGAGAATAGTTAAACATTCTCATAAAAGTAAAAACAAAGACGAAATAAAATACTGGTTGGAAAGTAAAAAATAAACTCTTGCTAAAACTAATATGGATTTTTGTAGGTTTTAGAATATACAAACACTTTATTAAACTAAAACAAAAACTATGAAAATAAAAAGTATAATCATAGTACACCTATATCTTTGGCTTATACGGTTATAAATTGTAATATATTATATGATATAACTACTAAATTATGAAAAAGCCTAAAGTTTGAATACTGACCTCTAGAAAATCCCCAGCTGCCATCGAGAATTGTGCGTTCTCTGGAAGATCGCTAGGATTTACATCGGGAAAATAAACTTCATGTGTTTGGTGTTCTGGTTGCAAGTTGTTCATGTATTGATGAACCCATGGATGAACTTTGAAAGAATTAACGCCCCTACATCTGAAAATGTATTCAGCACGTAAGAACAAAATATTTAAAAACCACAGATTCATGATAGAACAAATATAAAAAGCTAATCAGATATAGATACACTTTAAAATTATTGTTGAATTAAGCAGTAGATTACGCAGGAGCTGGAATAATCTGTCTGTTATATTTAGGAAAACGGGAAATCTGTCTCACATTGAAATCCGCGTCAAATTTTATGTTTTGAATAATTATAATTGAAGAGTATTGGTTGTTATTTTTAATTGCAATTATTTTTATATGTAATTGCATTTAAAAGGTGGCTGTCAAAGAATATTTTTCGTAATAAAAGACTGATCTCTAGAGCAACGCGTTATTAGGTGTAAAAGCTTAGGATTTAAATGATTATGCATAAAA
Source organism: Megastigmus stigmatizans (assembly GCA_900490015.1). Taxonomy (NCBI): domain Eukaryota; kingdom Metazoa; phylum Arthropoda; class Insecta; order Hymenoptera; family Megastigmidae; genus Megastigmus; species Megastigmus stigmatizans. Next base: position 5,248 of record UELV01138854.1, read on the forward strand.
AGGTCGAGGATAGTCAAGAATCTTTTTATGCCTTTAAAATTCTTAACTATAGAATTATTATAAATAATAATAATTTTAAATGTTTTAATGTAAAAGATAATTAATTTTAGTTATACATGATTTTAAATTTTTATTGTGATACAATTTTTTAAAGCTACACCGAGTATGCCTATCAGTTGGCTCTAAATGTGTATACTGATATTGAGTATGATTTTATGTATTTTTTCCCTGATTTTCAAAAAAATTTTCCGAAATTCCCTGACTTTTCCAGGTCGAAAAAAAATTCATTACTTTTCTATGACTTCCAGGTTTTTCTGACCACCTGTACACCCTGGTAAAGGACTATTAGCGCGTAAAATATGAATAAATAAATAAAATAAATAAATTAAACTTATATACTGTAAATACTTGTTTTCTGTAAGATATAAACAAGATTCATTTTCTCACAACATTAAGTAAAACATTAAGTTACTTTGAAAAATCAAGAAAAATCACTAACGATTCATACTTAGTGTTAAAACACAAAAGATGGATTAAATTCTACATTTTGCAACTGATTTTCTACTACATATATATACTTACTTATTTAATACAAAGTGGGATGCAAAGAGCATGAAGAGAGAGAATTCATTGCCTTGGCACGTGTAGCCCCTCCTGGCAATCTCGTAGGCGAGCCTTCCTAGTCCAGCACCAGGTACAAGAATTTGAATCTCCGTCGGTGTACTGGAAATTTATCTATCATTCCATTTTCTTTCTGAACTGTTATCTATCATTTAATGACAGAAGACGTGAAGGTGAATAAAGTATGGAATCGGACACACGAACGATGAAAAAAATAAAAATTTATTCGTACCAATGCTCTGGAGGAAACTGATTGGCGATTTCGTCTACTATTGGTTGATAGCAGGTTTTTCGTTCTTCTCTTCCTTCTGTACTCCAATCTCGTACCAGCTGCTTAATAGTAGCTTGAACCTTTTCTTGATCAGCCATTATTGGACGATGAGTGAGAGTCTGTAAGTTATTTTTATTTATTAATACTTTTGCAAAATATAAAGAAAACACATTGTAATTATTACTATTATTACTACCAAAATATTTAATTTATATTTTTAAACTATGAAAATATTCATTATTAGTTCACTATTATTTATATTATTTATTTATAGATAAACATAAGTAAAGGATACTTTTCTGAAACCATTTGAAATTATGAAGTATGTAATATACAACAACTATTACATACATTTTTAAAATTCTTGTTTTACACTATAATATTTTAATACTGTTTCTACTTTGTATAAGAATTTGAAAATAAAAATAAATATTTTTATACTAAAAAAATTTAATTTAAAAAATATGAATAATTTATATTGCTTTTACAATAAAATATTTAATAATTTTTAATTTTATTAATATAAATTTGCATTTTCAAAAACTGCACTTAAACTTATGCAAAAATCTTAAATTGATAATGATAAATAAATATAAAATGGTTAAAGCAGTAATTTAATAATTTATGTGCATGAGTATTTTAAGCACCTTCAAGTGAAAGGCATAATTTCATATACTCTTCATTTTTTAAATATAAAATAAAGAAGGAAAGTAAAGCATAAATTATGTTATAAATGATACAATGAACCTGTAATGCTCTTGCTGATGTTGTTTAATATATAACAAGTATTATAAGCTACACATCATAGAAATGGATCTTACACTATCAGTTGTTGAGCTTGCTGGGCTCACATTTTCAAAAATATGAGCCACGTCCTTTATGATGAGTTTAATTATTTCATCGTTGTTCTCGATGCACCTTTTGACTTCAAGCAAATGATTCCGGTACTTGCTCAATAGTTTTTGGTGATGTGGTGGCAATGAAAGGAGATATTTTTCTGTCTTTTTTACCCGCTGCAATGAATGAGGTCTGAAACAAAAGAAGGCATAATATTATGTTAACAGTTCTTGATTAACTTTTTTAAGTTTATAATTGTTTGACCTATTTACTTTGATAGCTTTCATTGATTACAGATGCAGAAAGTAGCTATTATGAATTGTCAACTTCAAGATACAATCAAATGCACTGGTCTTATCCCTATAATAAATCATATTGCAACTGGTTAATATGATGCTTTAACATAATAACATTCCAAAACAAGCCCATTGATACATAAAAATTCGATAACATCATGCGAGTATTATTTGTCGGTGTAAACAAGATAAAACATGGAGACATGAGCACAAGGAAAAAGAATGGAACTTGAAAATTTTTGTTTTTATAGAAGTATAAAGATAATATTAGATTATATGAGAATTTTTGAAATGCTTATCACTCATTAAAATAAAATAGTTGACTTTTTACTATAGCAAATATTTAGATTTTTTCATATTTTTCACATTCTATATGTATTCTATAATATACAGATTAGAAATTAAAAAAAAAATATTTTGCAATATGATCAATGGTAAGCTTTTCAAATATGCAAGTTTGAAAAGCTCAGTACTCAACATCAATACCTAAGTACTTTTAAAAGGTGCAAGAAAAGTAAAAGTTACTGCCCTACACAAACAAAATATAGTCTGCAAAGTGTAGCATTTTTATTTGAAATAACTTAAGTAAATTTATATTTATTCGTTGCTTTTTTAGCCCTCGAGGAAAACGAAAACAAATGAAAAAAATCAAAAAGATCACATTGCAACTAGTTTCATCGAAATACCGGCCGGTTTTATTTTCCTTCAACCATCTTTTGGACATCGCATGTAACGGAAAAATGCTTTGAAAATACAAGACAAACTTTTCCTCGAAGCATGCCGCACGTGGAAATTTTTTTCGCGCTTTGCTCGCCGATAACGCGAGAGAGGAAAGGCCCTTTCGCACCGCGATAGGCTGCTAAGTGCAAGGAGGTTATGATTTCGCGCGATCTACAAAGCGATAGAGACTCCAAAAGAGGCAATGACTCGCGATCTAATTCAGCCGGCAAAGTCACCTGTAATATTTGAAGGCCGAGACGATGCGCTGAAAGTGCTTTTTCTCCTCCTCGTCCTCGTAGGTGGTGTTCAACTTTTTCGGCGAGTCTTCCATTTTCGATTATGTTTCACTCCCCCGTGCCTATGTATATCTATGTGGTGTATGCACTAGTTCGCTTGCGGTTTAGCGCGATGCTGCTTATCGTCGTGCTTGTCTTTTTCTTCTCTTCTTCTCGATCGCACGCGGGGATAAATTCTCTCCTCTCCTCGCCGACTTTGTTATGCATAAAAGCTCCGCACGTAACGCACTCACGCTTTCTTTTCTTTCTCTCCTCCTAGCGAGCCCGCGAGTGAGTGTGTACGTGAGTGCGGTACAAGCGGCTTTGTCGCTATTTTTCGGAGGGGAACAATGTATCGCTGTTTCCCCGCGCCTGCGCCGTCTATTCTCCCTCTCTTTCTCTCTTTATATTCATTCTGGCAGACTACTCGCTATAGTCTCTCCCGCGCGAATCTGCTTAGATCGTCGCGCGCTTCTCGCGTTTCTCTCTCTCTCTCTCTCTCTCTTGCGCGACTTCGCCGTGTGGGGGAGAGAAAAGGAGACCTGCGAAGAGCAAGAGAACGAGAGCGCGATATTGTTTTCGAATGGGACGGCGGTATATATAGATATAAGTGCATGCATCGGTCGTATATATTATAAACTTCAATGATATTGATATTACGTGATTATGATATTTTCCCGTAGTTTGTATTAAAACGATACAAAAAACTTTGTAAAATTCGGATCATATATAGGTATATATTTAGTAATGATGGGTGTTTTAAGGTTTGCCATAGCAATAATTGATTACGTAGGTGTTTATAGGTAATAACGATTCTTCAAATCACGCGGAGAGGTATAATTCTTAATTGCTCAATTGTCTTGACGTCATGTAATACGTAATTTTACTTTCCTGTTCTTTAAATTGTTGACCAGACAATCAAAATGTTCTTTAGCATACTAGAGCAATGATTTGCAAGTCTTGACTCTATGTTAGCAGTGCTATATGCTAGCAGCTATAGACTAACTTAGACGAATTGCTTTGTATGCAGGACCCGTAGTCATAAACTAATCAAGGTATATAAGCAGTCTTATATTGTAGGCATATACCGCAATCAAAGTCAGATGCTGAAACGACATCAGGTACTGCAGTATTCATTATATTAAAATTAATTTCAGTAATTTTATATACTAACTATTTTCTTTATTCAGTAAAATGTACCTATATAATAAGTTAATGAATTTGGTGAAAAAGATGCGTTATTACTTATTATGTAAATTATGGTTATAAAGTTCAAGAGTAAGTATAATGTCTAACAAATAAAATTTTAATAAATAAGTTTCTGTAAACGCGCCAAACCTATTAAAATTACTGAAATCTAAAAAGATACAAATAAAAAGGCATTATTTATATAAATTATATGCATTTTTTATACAAAACTAATTATTTTACATATTTAAACATTTTATTATTTCCTAAATATAAGTGATTTAATATTTGGTCCATTACAGAACTTCAAGTTATACAGGATGTTAACGAACCGATTATCACTTTTGACGGAATCGGATAGAGCGAAAAATTCTAAGCAAAAAATCCTTAAGAAACTCTTCGATCCGATCAGTAATTACTGAGTAATAATCGATTGTAAATCAGTCGATCGCGCCAATCAGCGTAGAGCTATAGCCACTTTGTACTCCTCGTGCTCCGCTTGCGGCTATAGCTCTACGCTGATTGGCGTGATCGACTGATTTTCAATCGATTATTACTCAGTAATTACTGATCGGATCGAAAAGTTTCTTAATGATTTTTTACTTAGAATTTTTCGCTCTATCCGATTCCGTCGAAAGTGATAATCTGTTCGTTAACGCCCTATATATAACTGCAGTGAATGTTTGATGTACAATTTATAATTAGAAACAGCCATATACGCAAGGCGATTGATTCCAGCGCTCATTCGTTGTATCATTATGTCAACTGTACTTCAACAGATTTTTAAGTGGTTTCTTTCATATTTCATTATTACAATATGCTTATATGTCTATAGGTATTTTTTAACTGAATACAAAATTTACAGAAATTTAAATTCATAAAATACTATGTGCCTTTATAATGGTATCGTGATAACACGGGGAATTCTGACAGTCACAAAAGCTCTATACAAAAATGCTGGATTATGTAGGAGTAAGGAGATTGGAGTCAGCTGTAATTCTGAAGTCAGAAAAGTATTCTATCGTCCAAACATCGTCATTGGCGGTTTCGTCTGCTAAAGATGGCGGGAAGGCGGGAAACGTTGATCGAAATCCAAAGGAATACCGCTATAGGTATAGACTCGTGCGCCGTGCGCTACAGTCTGGATTTAGCGGGTTCAGCCACGAAGAAGAGGTGCGTGCGTTCTCTTTGGCATCCTATGTCTATGTGTTGCTCTTTTTTTACCGTATCCCGAATAGGCGCAACGTAGCACGCTGTCGGAAGTTCTCACGGTTGTCGCATAAGTGTTTTAACGAAAAAAATCCGTCGACATGGCTGACGAAGCGACGGGCGAAAAGTTATCGAAAAAGTGAGTAGCACATTTACAGTCTACAATAAAAATCATGATCCGCCGCTGCGCTTCTTGGCAGTGTACTAAATTAACCTACAATAAAACGGAGCTACAGATTTCCTATTCTGTCCTAGCTGTACGCTTGTCTAATGTTTTTGTTCCACTGTAAAATTGAGCTTCCAATGACGAGTTTAAAATTTGGAGGATTATAAAAGGTTTTTGAGGAAAGATGTTAGGTATATTTCGAAGGGGTTTACTGAGAAGCCTTCAAAGTAACAATGCATTACCGGCGACGTTAACTTTGCTCGAAACACGTTGCATCTTGCGTCACTTTTCCATCTGCCAGCCGTTGAGTGCAAAAAAGTGCGTAAAATATTGTCTTTTACCAGCTTAATTGATGATAGTCGAAGTTTTAAGTAGACGATCAAGTCCAAGTGAACGTGTTTCAGTCTATTCTGCATTATAACAAATATATTGAACTCAGCATATCAGTATATTTCTTCCTTAAAAGTGCATAGTTTAAAGGTAGCTGACGGTCTTACCAGAGTTATTTTTAAATGCCATAGGTATTTTTGACTTATAGTCTCTCTGGCTTATAGTTTATCACCAAATAGTTATTTAACAACTGTATGAATAAGCAAATTCTACAAATTTATAAATGTTTTCTAGAATTATAGTCAGATGAATACTCATTGGCCAGCTTGAGTTTTTCAGTAAATCAAAATACTATGTACTAAACTATTAATAAATACTTACTAAATTGTTTCAGAGCTATCACAATTTACCAAACTTAGTATCATTTATTGGAAAATTAATTTGATAATGTTAATACAACTTTTTCAGTTACTTTATTTAAAATCGTACATCAATTAAGTTGATGTGTATTACAGCTAAATTATGTACTTTACAATTTTTAAAAATGAGAGTATAACTAATGTTTATAATCACTTTATTTATCAATCAATATTTAATTTGAAATTACTTTTAAAAATTTGTTTTTGAACATTTTATTTTGTACGAAAATTTTATTTAATTTCATAAATGTGGCTGCAAGAATAGACCTTTTAAGATTAAAATATTTTAAGACATTCGATTATGCAGATTAAATGTATCTCTCAGGCAACTTATAAGCAATTATTTTTTCAGTGAATTGAAAAGAAGACTGAAAGCTGAGCAAAAATTGAAAGAAAAAGCAGAAAAAGAAACTCTAAAGCAAGAAACGGTTCAGAAAGTTAAGGACTCTGAAGATTCTATACAGAATGAAATATCTGAAGAGAATATTAGTCCAAATGTATATGCATTTTTATATTAATAATTGTAGATTAAATTTTTTTATTGTTTTACTAATACTTATTAAATCTCTTATAGGAATACTTTAAGCTTAGAGGTCTACAAATTGAAAAACTTAAGGCATCTAATGATCACCCATATCCACATAAATTCCATGTATCGATATCCCTTCAAAATTTCATCGAACAGTATAGTAATAAGGTAGCAGATGGAGAAATTTTGGAAAGTGATAGTTGCAGTATTGCTGGTCGTGTACATTCTATTAGGAGAGCAGGAGCTAAATTAATTTTCTTTGATCTTCGAGCAGAAGGCGTGAAAGTTCAAGTAATGGCCAATGCAAGGCATTATTATGACGAGGAAAAATATCCTGAAGATACTGGAAAGATTGGTCGAGGTGATATTATTGGTATAGTTGGCTTTCCTTGCAAAAGTAAAAAAGGAGAATTTTCGATTATGCCAAAAAGTATAAAACTTCTTAGTCCTTGTTTACATATGCTTCCTCATTTACATTTTGGACTAAAGGACAAGGTAAAGAATATTAAATATATTAAATTATTAAGATAGTGATTTTTTTATAAAATGCTTGTTTCGAAATTATACTACATAAATTCAAAAAAGTTAAAATTTCTATCAAAGTTTGTGTGAAATTACAATCAATTCAATAAAAGTCAAATAGATATTAGAACATAAAATCTTTTCAGATTTAAAACTTATTCATTGGAAATGTATAATATAAACTATTGTTTTTTCTTCTTTCACATTACATCATTACAAATTTGGTTAAATATTTTTTAGGAAACCAGGTTCAGGCAACGTTACCTAGACCTTATTCTTAATGACAAAGTAAGACAAAAATTTTATACTCGCTCTAAAATTATATCGTACCTACGCAAATTCCTTGATGAATTAGGATTCTTAGAAATTGAAACTCCAATGATGAATATGATTGCTGGTGGCGCTACTGCCAAGCCATTTGTTACGCATCATAACGAACTTAATATGGATTTATATATGAGAATTGCGCCAGAACTTTATCATAAGGTAAATAATATATACTATTTTAAATTTTCTGTTGTATGTTCAGGCATATTTTTGTATATGAAAAAATACTTTGCAACTTTTTATATCTGAAAGACATTATTACTTAACTAATATTTGATGACTAAATGATTAGCAGCAAAAAAAAATCTTTTTTTTTCTTTAATATTCTTTTATTAATAAAATAGTAAAGCACTTTTCCAGCATTATTAAAAAAAAAAATGTACAATGTTAAGTAAAAGTAAAGATGCCCATTTCTGCTACTTTCTTTTTTTCAATTCTTGACTTTATTTGGTGTTCTGTAGATGCTGGTAGTAGGCGGAATTGACCGGGTATATGAAGTTGGCAGACAATTCAGGAACGAGGGCATTGACATGACGCATAATCCTGAATTCACCACTTGTGAATTTTACATGGCATATGCAGATTACAATGACCTCATGTCTATTACAGAAGACTTGATCTCTGGCATGGTCAAAACGATCCATGGCACTTATAAAGTTAAGTATCACCCAGATGGTGACGATGGTGAAGAAGTGGAAATCGATTTTACTCCACCCTTCAAACGAGTTTCTATGGTGAAGACACTGGAAGAATTATTGAACGTTAAATTTCCCAAACCAACCGAGTATAATACACCAGAAACGACTAAATTTCTGAGTGAACTCTGTACAAAGCATGAAGTAGAATGCCCAGCACCAAGAACTACTGCTAGGTTATTAGATAAGGTAAACATATTTTCTTACAATTAAGGAATTTAATGTTCCTCCACATTAAAATATAGTTATAATTTACAATTAAAGTATTACATGTCATAATCATTGACATATAGTTTTTGTAAAAAGTATTTCATTTAAATTTTTCAGATAATAATCTTTCTTCTTTTTTTTTGTATTAGCTTGTTGGAGATTTTATCGAAGAGAAGTGTATAAATCCGACATTTATTCTAGATCATCCACAAATTATGTCTCCACTAGCTAAGTGGCATCGATCGGAAGCTGGTCTGACAGAACGATTTGAGCTTTTTGTTATGAAAAAAGAAATTTGTAATGCTTATACCGAGTTGAATGATCCTTTTGTTCAAAGAGAAAGGTAAAATTTAATTCACTTTTTAATTTCAAGTTTTTGATAATAGCATAATTTTCAAACATTTTAATCTTTTATAAATGTGAAAATGATAGGTTTGAACAACAGGCCAAAGACAAAGCTGCAGGAGATGATGAAGCACAACTAGTCGATGAGAATTTCTGTACTGCTCTTGAATATGGATTACCTCCAACTGCTGGATGGGGTCTTGGAATTGATAGATTAACTATGTTCTTAACAGATTCAAATAATATTAAGGTATATATTTAATTTACAGTTAGATTTAAAAATTAGTTTAAAAATTAAAAAGATTAATGATGAAATAGAATTTATTGATCATCAGACAGCTATACTTGACAAAATATTGAACTCATACCATTCTTTCGTGATACGAACCTTACATAATGAGAATATAAAGCGAAAAAATTTATGCAAATTAGGAAAAGTGTAAAAGTAATATAATATATTGAAATGTTAGAAAAGTATTTGCTTAAAAGGAAATTATAAATGAACGATACTTTACGGTTTTCTAACATTTTATCATATATTGTTACTTTCATACTTTTCCTAATTTTAATAGAATTTCGTCGCTTTATATATTCAGCATGTAAGGTTCTGTAAATGTAATTTGTATAGACAGTCCACCTTGGTCAAGTATAGCTGTCTGATGTTCGATAAATGCTATTCCATCTTTGAATTATTGTGCAGCGATAGTTTCTAGTATGAAAACTTCTCAAAGTTTTGTATTAATTTATTTTAGACAGATTAATGTTATACTTGTTTTTTTTTTGTAGGAGGTACTCTTTTTCCCTGCTATGAAGCCAGATGATCCAAACAAAAATAAGGAATCGACAGAAAATCCATCAATGAGTAATCATCAGCCAGAAAAATGAATCTTAGGGAAGATTTTCGTTAAAAATTAAATAAAATTATTTATCAGAATAGTGTTTTATATTTTTCTGCCTAAATCTTACTTATAAATATAAAGAAACTTATTAATTTTATTCTATTTGTAATTTAATTATAAGAATTAAAAATACATCTCAGAATAAATTATTTTTAATTAATGTACATTAAAAATTTTATAAGATTTTGTCTAACACCAATAAAGTGTAATACATTTTTACAAAAAGCAATAGTTTTTAAAATGATCTGTACACAAGTAAATGTATAATCTAATTAATCACACATTTTTATAATCATCAAAGTTTATGAACAATTTTAGTTGCACAGTAGGCTAGCAACATCTTTAATAATTAAAGAATAAGTTGGCAGTCAATTCAGCTATCCTCTGAATTTGGTACATGCTTAGTCACAGAGTTGTAGTGTGCTCCTAGTTGGTACATATGTCGATGATAAGTTAGAATAAGTTTTCTAGTTGGCTCGTAATCATTTCCTATTATATATGGAACACCACTGGCCTGAATCACTTCGATGGGACATTTAAGGATACGTGATAATACCTGTAACTACATAAACAAAAATATTATTTAAAAAAATAATTTGTTAATAAATTAATTAACAAACAAAAATCTCAACAATACAAATAGATACACTTTGTAAATTTATAAATATTTACCTCAATAGCTCCACCCCAAGCACTAGTATCAGCAACATTATTACAATATTTTTTGTATTGTTCAATTGACAAAACTTCATCTGAGTCCGGGTTATCAATAAAAGGTAAATAATTGTCTGTATTTTCTCTTAAATATATGGCAGTTCTTTTCCTAAGGTCATTTAAACCCAAAGTTGGTGTATTTCCTATTAATTTCAACTGGTGTGCAATAGCATTATAAAGGCTGAAATTATATAAGAATAAATATTAAATTATTAAAGAATAATTTATAAGAGTTTTAAAGTAGGTACTCAGAATAATTTAAATACATGTTTAACTTAAATTAAAAAATTTGCTACCAAAATTATATGAATATAAATGATAATTCCCCAACCATTACAACTCAACCCTAAGAATAATTTTTCAACTCCTTATAAAAAAAAAATATATCTGTACCAGTGTCCATCGCTTGGTATTTCATGTATCATTAAATCTCGTTTTACAAGAATATTTCTTATAGCTTGTATTTCCACATTTCTTTTTCCATGAACATTTAATGCTTCTTGCTCAATTATTCTTTGGTTTCTTTCTTTCTCTGCATTTTCTTTCTTTTCCCTTCTTTTTTGAGCTCTGGAAACCTTTCCTATGGACTTGGATTCTTCTTGATTATTTTTTTCAATTGAAGCTTCTTTATCTTCATTAATTGATGAATCTTCTATTTCAACACGAGTTTGTTCTATACTTATTTGTGAAAGTTTGAATCGTGCCATCTCTCCATCTTGCTTGGTATCTAATTCCGATTCTAATCTTACTATTTCTTCGGTAATTTCTTTTTTTTTTTTTTTATCTCCTTTACAAATAGACTTTTTCAGAATCTGAATTTTTGCTGAGAACATAAAATATTGTTATACATGTTTAATATGTAAAAAATTTTGATAAACAAAATTGAAGGTATAGGTTTGACATACCTTGTAAATCTTTTCGCTCTTTTTTATGAATAATAATTAAATCTTGTTCTTCAGACAATACTTCTCCAAATTCTTCAGTCATTTTAAATAATAATAATACTTTTTGTATATTGTAGAGACAAATTATAAGTAAATGATTTTTTTAAAGGTTATGAAAGCTACCAATTACACGCATGCGCATTCAAGCATGTGTGCATGTGATATATATATATCTGACAAGTGTCAAGAATGTCAAGATTCAAGATTTATAAGTATGTGATATGTGCAATTACTATCCCGCGCGCAGCAAATATCGTCTGTAGAAGAATTACAGCATAGATATTGGTGTCTCACCAACGGAAATGTCATATTAAGGAGGGAGGCGTTAATTCGATGAAAAAAAAGGCCTGTTTTTAAGAATTTTTTGGCGATTCAGATAGTGTTCCCAATAAGCAAAAATAATTTTTTTTTAATTCATAACGAATTCTTTTTGAATTCTTTTTTGACAACAAGTATTCCGAAAGAATTCTTTTTAAATTCTTTATTCACCAAGTATTCAAAAAGTATTCAAGAAGAATTCTGTATGAACATTTAATCCGTTTGAGAATGTCCTCTTTGTAACAATTCAGAAAGTATTCATAAAGTATTCTTTTTTTCGAAGAATCAGAACCGAATGATTTGAAGTTGTGGTTTATGTATTCTTTTTTGGACAAATACAAATTAATAATTTGAAAAGTGATGCTGTATGCACTCATTAATTATCCTATATAAGAATTCTTTTATTGTATTTTTAAAATTTTTTGCTTGAATGTTCAGTAAATATTGTAACTAAAATTTTTTTTATCAAACACTAAATATTATATTACATAATAGAGTCGCTTTTATATTAATATTCGCACGCTTCACAATTTTTCGCAATTAAATTAAACACTTAAGGTAGCTCTAGGGTTAATCCGACTT
>UELV01138855.1:0-10405 GCA_900490015.1 Megastigmus stigmatizans
GGGGGCACAGGAACTGACACACTTACCCTAGAATAGGCGGGGCACGCTTGGCAGTTTTCTTTTATAAGAGATAAAAAAATACTACGTGCCCAAATGGGTTTAAACATTACGGTATTCGATTCTTAAAGGAATAAAGAGTGCATGACTATTTAAAAGAAAGTTGATATCCATTTCCTCTCTTATTTATTCTATTTTAAACATTTTCTGCCAGTGGTGCCCCGCTCTCCCCTACCTACTTTGCAGGACAAGAAAAAGTACAACTTGTGTATGTTCTTTGGTAATTGGTATAAGCATTAGTACTTATACTTATATATACTTACAAATAATACAATTGGATTCTATTTAGTCAAGAACATCTGGAATGTATGTAAATAATTAAGATAAACATGTAACTATAAATTAGAATTAAAAACATATGAATTAATTGTAATCACGAAACATAAACGGAGTATATGTTCGTAAACGGAGGAGGTTAAAATACTTTTTGCCATGAAACGAAAAACGGAACATCAATTAATATAGTTTATTTGCAAGATAAAAGTGTGTAAATATTAAGAATTATACAAATATTATGTAAGTAAATAAAACATATACTATTATTTACTGCACTATATCTAGATTTTTTGTATAAGAAAAATGGATGAAAATATTTCGAAACTTGTGCGCAAACATTTGGAGCTTCTTTTTTTGGAACGAGAAGAAAATCTTCAAAATTCCCTGAAAGATATTTCACCAGCTGGTCTCCATAAATTAGAACGTAATGGCCAAGCACTAACAAAGTTGTCAATCACTAATCTTGCTTGCAAAGGACCAGAACGTTTTCAAATTGACCTGGAACGAGCAGATGGTTTATCATTAGAACATGGATTATCAAGTGGAGATTTAGTTATTTGCTTAAGATCAAAAGAAAAAGGTCAAACCATCAGAGCAATTGTTATTGAAATAGGTGAATCAACTATAAGTCTTAGTACAAATGACCAGTATGAAGAAATTCAAGAAGAAGAAATTTTTACAGTGGTTAAAACTGATTCAGATTTTACTTACAAGAATCAAACAAGGTTACAAATTAATATTTTATTTATGACTTTCAAGGTAGCATCTGTAAAATTATTTATAGTGTAAGTGGCTAGTGCTTTGTACAAGAGTAAAAAGAAATTTTTTAGTGCTAGATGACAGTAGTTTTTTTAATTTTAATTTTAATTTAATTTAAATGCATGTTTTTCTCCAAAAAATCTAGTATATAAACTACCTTGAAAGTTTTAACATTATTTTTATTAATTTAATGTTGATGAAACATAAATTTCATTTTTTTAGAGCTCTACAGTTTCTAGAAAAGAAAGAATTATATTCTTCTTGTTGCCTAGATATTGTAAAAATTTTGTTTGAAACTGATAAGAATGCAATACATGATCTATTAACTGTAGAAGATCCTATTCCAAAAACATGTTTAGATAACGAAAGCAATTTAAAATTCTCAAATATGAATCTTGTTAAAGATCAAAAATGTGCAGTAGAATTTGCTCTCAAACGAAGACATTTTTCAATTATTCAAGGTCCACCAGGAACTGGTAAAACTACAACTCTGATAGAAATAATTATACAGCTATATCGCTTTGGTAAAAAGGTAAAGAAAACCAAGAAATTTAAGGGGGTTCTATCAGTACGTAGGAAATCAAGCATGGAATTTACTGGATCTGACAAGCATAGTCGACATATATAGACATACATTTACCGTACAAAACCTTTGCGTAAATTGACTTTTTAAAAGAAAAATATTTTCTAACTCTGACAAACCCATGAATGATCATTTTTCAAGTTTATATATATTGTTTATTAATTTTTGTATCACTGCAAGTTTTTTCAAAAAAAGCGCGTTAATAAAATAACTCCCCATAAGGGACAATGTTAAGATTGAAAAAATAAAAATATGTTTTTCTCGCTTCTGCCATATAGCCTCACAAAGTTTACAGTAATTTTATTAGGCCTTTATCTACAAATCTGTAAATTTTCGTTAAAATCTCAATGTTAAATCTATTATCGATAGAACCTCCTTAATTGTAGAAAGTTCATCTCTTTTATAAAATAAGTTATTTTTAAATGCAATTTTTTTATACAATCATTTAGGTATTGATTTGTGCACCAACAAATGTAGCTGTAGACAATTTAGTTGTTCGTCTTGGTGAGACAGAAGCCAAACCTTTAAGACTGGGTCATCCAACAAGAATAGCAAAAGGAGCACTTAAATACTCACTAGATGCTTATTTGGAAAGAGATGATGGATTTCTAATTTTGAAAGACATAAAAAAATCAATAAAAGATATGGAATTGAATGTTGAAATTAATGGGGCAAAATATGCATATAAAGAAATTAGAGAATTGAAAAAAGAATACAGGAAAAGATTAACTAGACTTACCTATGATGTATTGAGGAAATGCTCGGTACAAAAATAAATTTTTAAATTAATAAGTTTAAGTAGTTATTTATATTCTTAAGATTTCAATTACGTTTATCTGTCTCTAGGTTATATTATGTACTTTAAATTCAGCATCTAGGAATGATGGTCAACTACAAAATATTCCAAAGGATTTCTTTGATGTTCTTATTGTTGATGAAGCATCACAGGCGATGGAAGCATCTATGTGGATTGCTATACCAAATGCTCCAAAGCTCATTTTAGCTGGAGATATAAATCAATTACCACCTGTTGTTATGGGTCAAGAAGCATCCAAAGGTGGTTTGAACATTAGTCTTATGGAGAGAGCAATAAAGAAGTTAAAAAAGGATTGCTATGTTAGATTGACAAGACAATATCGAATGAATGAGAAGATAATGACTTGGTCGAGTAAAAGGTTTTATGATAATACACTTGAAGCAGATGATTTGGTAAAAAATCATTTACTAAAAGATTTGCCATCAATTAAACAGGATGATGCTTTAACAAGTATGTTCTTTTAATTTTTTTGACATGTCAGAAGATTCATTTTCAATCAAGAAATTTAATAAAAATAATATACAAAATTTTTTTTTCAAATTTAATTAGATTATTATTATTGTAGATGAGGCTGTTGTATATATTGATACTTGTGGCTGTGAATGCGAAGAACTGAATACTGGAATTGAATCTGCATCAAAAGGAAATTTAGGCGAGGCCGTAATAGTAGATAAAGTTGTTACATCTTTAATTAAAACTGGTTTATCACATAAAGATATTGGGGTGATCACTCCTTATGCTTTACAAGTAAGTTTAGAATTTTAAGATATTGTTGTAAATGACCAAATTTTGTGATTAATATTGAAATGATTTTCTTTAACTAGGTGGACTTTGTTCGTAGATCTTTTGCAGCAAAATCATTGCATGTAGAAGTAAGTACCGTTGATGGATTTCAAGGAAGAGAAAAAGAAGTTATTATACTTTCACTTGTGAGGAGTAATCAGGATAAAGAACTTGGATTCGTCACTGATTTTAGAAGAATGAATGTAGCTGTTACAAGGGCAAGGAGATTATTAATAGTAATTGCAGACAGTGAGACAATGGAAAAAGATGAGCTAATTGTGAGTCTTTTGAAACACATTGAAGATAATGGTTTGTTGCAATCAGCAGAGGAATACTTGACTCAAACAATTGATAAAGAAATAGAACAAATAGAAAAAAACTCATTAAGCAGTGCAAAACCTAAAGCAAAACCTAAAACAAAAACGAAATCAACAAAACGAGGGAAAAATGATAAAGATGAATTTTTAAAGGTTCCAGAGATGAAAGGTAAAGAGAACTTGAATAAAGGAACGGAAAGAAAGCCATATAAAATCAGTCGTAGAGGAATTGAAATAAGTACTTGCTCAAGTAGGAAGACTTTTAATGTATTTGAAACTATCGCCACAACACAGTCAGATGAAGAAGACATCGGTAAGAAATAGATAAGTAATAAAAAATGCTTACTATATCATATTTGTATATGTTGTGTTATAGAATCAACGGAGAAAACGGACGAAACTCCAGAAACATTAAATTTGAACATTTATGAAAATATTAATAAAAGAGAAAATCGAGAGAAAAAGAAACCAGAACTAGCAAAGGATGAGGATTTCGATAAAATAGTTAAAGAATTTGAAAAATCAAATTCTATTTGTTCATTTAATGGATGTAAGAAATCAACTAAACTCATAAAACTTATTTGCGAATTTTGTAAACAGTGGTTTTGCTTAGAGCACGGTAATTTTTTTTATAAAATGTTCATATATAAACGTTTATTATGAAATATTAATAACAATTTTATAATACCCAGGTTTACAAGAAATTCATGGATGCGGTGCTGCTATTCGCCGAAAAGAGCAAAAAGCTTTCAGACACAGAAAGCCAGAAGTTGCTACTAAACGAGAGAAAGACAATTTCGCAAGGAAAGTAAAAGAATTAGAAGAAGCTCGTAAGCCTAAAAAAAAGGCAACCAAATAAATATAATTTAAAAACGTGTTTTGTTTTGTTTTGTCTGTGCGACAATTTTTTTTTGCTTTTTTTTTATTAAAAATATTTATTTACAAAGTTCATGTCAATTACGATCCACCATACCTCCTTAAATAATACATAGTAAATTCCTCCAAAAATGAATTCTTTAGAAAATAATATGGCTGGTTTTGGATGCTCGATCAAAAAGGGAAATCGTTGATTAGAAAAATGATTCTTTAACAAATTTAGCTAAACTGGAATATACTCCAGTAATTACAGGTTGTTAAAAACGGCTTTCTCAGTAACAAAAAAAAAAAAAAAAACAAAAAAAAAATCATAAAAAAACATGCTCTGCACTGGTTTGCGATAAACAGCAACTTCCCGAAACCAGTACATATCATGTCGTTTATATAAATTCATATTAACGAACAATGTTACTGTCGCGGTTTTTTTTATTGCTTTTTTTGCCCTACTCCATTTCAAATTCCTTATTTAACCTTGCTAGATCCCTGTAAAGAGAAAAAAATCGTGATTAATTTTATTTAAGAAGTAACTTAATTAGTTATTATAGAAAAACAAAACATGTATTTATATACTTGTAAATAATTATATAAATTGTAAATATCTTTGTTATATAAAAGTGTTTTAAATTTTTAAATAAAAATTTTTATGAAGTGTATTCTATTATTCTAAAATGTATTACAAACCTGTTTTCTATAGCTCCGGTTAAATGGTATTTATGCATTAGCGACACAACCAATCTTAAAGTCGACCAAATTGTATCCGACATTACTCTCGTTGGAGCTCTTTCACCAGATGCACCTTTTCCAGCAGCTTGTTGATTCAACGCGGTCAACAAATGTTCTCCGGCTTCTCTACAATATTATTAAGAGTTAATAAAATATTTTTATTTTGCGATTATTAAAACGTATAAATAAAAGTAGTTCCGATAATGAATTGTATACGATTACTTAAATCAAGAAAATATTATTACGAGAATATATTACTTGTAGGCATTTAAATTGATACACGAGATGCCAAGGTTGTATCTAGCACGAATAAAACCAGGCGAGAGTTCTAGCGCATGATGATAGGCATCTATCGCTTCTTCTGAACGTTGACCATTTGCCAAAATTGCTCCTAATCTGTTCCATAACATTGGGTCCTATAAAATACAAATTGCTATGAAATACTTGTAATGTTACTACTTAAAAATAGTAGGAATTCCATAAAAACACAAAATAAAACATTTTTTTTATTAACTTGATTACCTACACAGATTTAATGATATTCAACAATATAGGGAAAACAAATAATCTGATTTTGTTTTCCCTATATTGTTTTAACGCCACTCTTTAGTTATAATTATAGTTTGTAATAAAACTAAAAAAAAAAATAAGTATCTGAAATTAAAAAATTTTTCATGTTATTTACCTTGGGTCTGGCTTGTATAGCGGCTCTAAAGCAATCTGCAGCTTTATCATATTCACTGGACAGATTGAATAAAACGCCGAGTCCGCATTGAACGTCAGCATCAATTGTGCCGTGTGGCTGCATTCGTGCAGCTTGGATAAATAAATCTTTAACTTCATTGTGGACATCACTGTGAGAAAATGCACATTAATCATAATTTAAATTACATAACTCATATAAAGGCATATAGGATTCATTTTATTCTTCTAATAATTTATTATGGTTAATATTAGAATAAATGATTATAATCGTTCTCAATCTTTTAAGTTAAGTATTTTTTTTTATTTTTTCAACTATTGCACTTCAGAAATTCCCAAAGATTGGAAAGTTAATTTTATTATTATCTAGAGATCTGTGATCATTAGTATCATATTATTAGTATAATATTTATGCATTCATAACTTATTCTATTTCAAATAATTCACTAGATTAGATAATATACAAAAATGTAAGATTTCGTAAAAGGTCTTGATCTTATAAATTGATCTTCCGTGAACTGTTGCAAAAAAACTTGTTATTTGTTTACATTACACCAAATGTCTTTTATATATAATGAATCATATCTACAAGTTATTGTAAAATCTCAAATTTAAGCTGCTTTAAATCTAATAATCTACAAACAAATCAGTTGTTGTGAATTCTCTAGCAATTGATTCAGAATTTGAATCACTATTAAACTTTTTTAAATTTAAAAATTCAATCATCAGTCACAAGAGTATTGAATGAAAATTGCATGCACATAAGTAACTCCCTACAGTGATCAAGAAATGTTCAGAATTTAGTCGTTTGAAAAATCTATATTTAAGTGAACACTTTTTATGGGCATGGTCTGAAAGTCACAATTTTCTTGTACTTACTTAAATAAAATGGTAGAAACTCCTAGTTGCATCGGAGGCTTCGCGGGTGTACTCGAGGGTGGTTTCTCAGCTTTGAGGTGCTTGTACCGCTCGTTTTTCATTAGCCAATCTTTCAAGGTGAGGCATGCTTGACTCTGGTACGACTCGTTCGTATAGGAGACGGCAAGAGTCATTAATGCCGTAAGGTTCGTCGGATCGATAGTAAGACACCGTTTGAGGGCAGAAATGGCCAGTGGATCTTGTTCGTTTTCTGCCTGCGTTTTTCCGAGCAGAAGCCAGGCTTCTGCATTCTGTGATTCCTGCTGGACAGCTGCTTCGAAGCACAATACAGCTCCGGGCAAATCTCCACTTTCGAGCCTTTGTTTGCCTTCTGCGAGTGGATTCGACAAGTTTGACATTGGATTCTCTTCGCTGAATGTATAATCTTTGAAGGGGTCGTAGAAACTTTCATATTCGGAGATCCACGGATGATTCGTCGTGACGCTTTCCCCTGTGGATATCTTGTCCCACTCGCCTTGAAGACGTTCCCAGAATGACGATTCGTAACTTTCGGCATCTGAGCATAGAAGAATTGTAAACACTCTTCAATGAGCATACTAAGATAACTAAATATTTCGCAAATTTTATATTGGTTTATTGTACAATGCATATCTTTTCGTATAATCACTTGTACAGCTGTCAAAAGGAACTAAGTTTTTTTTTTGCGAATTTTCTTATATTGTCTAATATGTATCCTTTTGGTAACTGCTTGTACAGCTCTTTTTTTCTTAAAAAACTAAATGCTTTTTTTTTTTGTGACTTTTCTTTTTACTGTTTAATTTGTATCTTTTTGGCAACTGCTTCTAAAGTTGCAACGTGATGTTAATTCTATTTGGAAAGATATAATGTTTTAAAAATCTATGAATAATATAATAGTTGAAATTCAGAGCTGAATGATTACTTGACTCACCTTGACTTGAGGGATTATTTTTCGTGAATTCATTGACCCAACTTCCAGCTACAGCCGACTGCTCATCAATGGCGCTCAAGACATTTGCATCATCTATTTTAGGTTCTCCAGTAGTGGTCTCCAGTGGTTTCTTGTTTTCGGTTTTTGTGAACTCCGAGGCCCATTTACTATCTATTTTTTCAACACTTGAGCCTGGCGCAGTCTCAGTAGGAAGATCTTCTTCTTGTCGCATAAACTTCATAAATTTTGAATAAGTGAAAGCTGGGTTATCAGATTTTGCTGCAGCCGAGTCTGGGTGATCAATGCTATGCTCTAGGTATTCTTCAGCCCATTTCGGATTAAGTCCCAGCTCATGAGTTTCTCCCGGGAAGGCAACTTTGGCATTTGAAGAAGGAATTTGAATTGGTTGGATATTCCAAATATCATCTGTATGATGTTCCTATGTAAATAAAAACACTTATTACATAACAGAATTTAAGATTACACTATGATTTCCAATCTTAATTAGACTTACTTAATTTACTATCATTGAATAATAGTAAAATTTTTAATGTTAAAAAATGCATTAAGCTTTACATACCTAGTGAAATGAAATGAATTCATAAAATTATAATTCCTTTTAGGATTTTTTTTTAATTTTTAACATACAAATAAACAGTTTTTATCTAGCACTACATAAAGCTCATTTTAAATACAAACTTGGAATATATTATACAGATGTCCAATTGTGATTATTGAATGGTAAATCTAGACCGATTTGTTGTACTTAAAAAATAAATTTAGAATATCAGAATGAATAAGATCAAGTTCATGGCAAAATCTTCTTTGACAGAAATCTTACCTATATGAACTGATACTAAGTTTTTAAAACTTTTTGAAACATTAATATACTACAAATCTTGAACTCCAATTAAAATGTGAAAAATTTTAAAAAATATATTAGATTTACTTGAAAGTGTCCACCAGATTGAAGGTACTGATTCGCCCATGCTGTATCTTGGTTCGTCAATTCTTCTACAACACCAGGTGCAGTCACCGGTGGATATATGCTTTGATCTATCTCTCTCATTTCTTGAAGCAGGTTTTCCATCTTAAAAGTCTGAGGATGCACCGATGTCTCTTCTAAAAACTGCTTAACCAGCTGATCCGGGTTATTAGTCTCATAGGGACCCAGAGAACCAAATAGGTCTCTAACTCCTTCTTCTTTTAACCCATGATCCTTTACAAAATGTGAAGTGAGACGAATCAGAGGACTGGGGCCTCCGCAATCACCCTCGACCAAATCTCGCAAGGCCATTTTTGTTCACCTAAAATATTCGCAAGGAAAAAGTAAGTCACACAAATACCAAATCCACTGTTCTTGCACAATTTGAAGCAAATGTCAGCATGAGTATGAAAAATGTAGTTCTAAGAAAGCTGGACAGAAAAAGAGAGACACCCACCTAAAGGGAGGTCGTGAAAAACAAAGGAAGAAAAAGGATTTTCGGACACAAATAATTGAGTACAGAGCAGTGGTGGAATTCCATGTGACGGCAAATGTTGACAAACGTCAAAAATACGAGATACCCGTAGACCCACTGTCACATGCGAGCCAATAGTCACAGAGAGAGAGATAGAGAGAGAGCTAGAGAGAGAGTGAGAGAGTGAGAGAGAGACAGAGAGAGAGAGAGAGAGAGAGAAGGAGAAAGAGAGAGAGAAGGAGGAGTAAGTATGCGTGAGTTCGGAGTAAATAAAGAACTCGAAGAGCGCGCGCGCCTAGGTAAGCCCCGATCGAGCTTACCCAGGGTCAAGACTCTCTTTCTCTGTTTCACAAGAATGAGACGAGAGAGAAGGAAGGAGCAGCACATACACAAGTAGTTTCCGATGATCTTGCACTCGCACAACTCGCGCACGAGGAGAGGACATGCAAAGTACTTTCCTCCCTCTCTCTCTCTCTCTTCTCATAGCGCTTCAATGCAGACAGACACACAAAATGCACACACGTATGCACCTTTCGCTCTGTACGTCTCTCTCTCGCTCACGTCGGGCGCTGCTGCTACTGGCTACTACTACTTATAGGTAAGTACTGCTCTGCAGAGAGAGTTGTGAAATATATCCAGAGCGGTGCGGATGTTGTGCATGTGTATACGTACACACGCCTGCCTCGTAAAAACAGAGAAAGAGAGGCGCACACACGTCGGTCCGTTGCAAAGAAAGGCATATAACGGAGAGACAGAGGAGAAACCATATATCTATGTATACATACCCTCTATTGACGAAGAAGGCGAGTAGAAATAAAAAACGATTAAATCTAAGGACGAGACGAGCACACGAACGAGAGAGACGAGGCGCGCGGCTAGCAGAGTCGTCGTCAGTCTCGCGTCGTCGACGACGAGGTTGCAGACGCCCTCCTCTTCCTGGTTCTCCGTGGAGAAAGAGAGGAGGTGCTATCACGCTCTCTCTCCCTCTCTTTCTCTCTCAAGACAGTATATATACAGTTGTGCCGTGTCGTGAGTGGCGGCGGCGGCGACGGAGAATAAAACGGCCACGGCCGTGACGACGACGGCGACGACGGCGGGCGGCGGTGGCAGCGATTCAGATATATTTTCTCTCGCTCTATCTCGTGTTCACTGCAATACTCTCGCACGCTGCTGTCTGTACTGGCCGCCCAGACTGTATACACATACACACACACACACACACAC
>UELV01138856.1:0-10138 GCA_900490015.1 Megastigmus stigmatizans
AAAACTGACATCTTCGATCGAGAATACACTTAGTATGCAAACACAAATTCACTTATGTGCTGCTATCGTTATGTTGACAGATGTCCAAGCTTACTGTATGAAATTTTTGACCTGCCTATTTCAACCGGCACTTACCGCTGCAGCCATCTATCGAAAAACGACGGAAGCAAAGTTGTACACCTAATACAAAACTCATTTTTTAAATTGATTAGTTTTATGATAGAATTTAAAAAAAAATATCTGGAAACAAGACCAGAAGTTCTAGAATTCATTATTTGATCTTTTAAGGTATGCATTTATTTTAATTGTAGGTTTGGTTGGCTATATAAATTGTCTACGAAGGGAGCCAGGCGGTGAAATAGTCTCCGGTATTCTGATCCAGGATCCTAAAGCTCCCAAGTTTTCACTTGATAATCCTTTGTACGCGAAAGAAATAGAAAAAAATATGGCAGTCTCAGTTTTGCGAGCTAATGGTACCTGGGGTAGCTATAGACATTTACCACTACCTCCACTACAGCCGAAACCAGCTTTTCATATCTGGGCTAATCAAGTTGTGCGGGGTGATCTCACCACCTTGAGTTGGCTGGAGGGTCCAATTCAAATCGGCGATAAGAGAGATAACATTGTCAAAGTCGTATATTCCTCCATCAATTTCAGGTATAACAGTTGTTCATCGCAATTTTTTATACTGTGATTTTCTGCAGTGTCTTGCTCACTGATACTTAACTGATAGTTATCTTGGCTTTTTACAAACTTGGAATAAACAATAAATGTTGGCTTTTTGCAGAGACATCATGTTGGCAACTGGTAAGCTTGCAGTAGAAGTTGTCGGGAAAACTAGGTTTGCAGCGGAATGCGTCTTAGGATTCGAATTTTGTGGTATTGCTCCTAATGGCAAGCGATACATGGGAATGATTGAAAATCGCGCAATGTCAAATCTTTGCGAAGCCGATTTAAATCTGGCTTGGGAAATCCCGGAAAGTTGGTCACTCGAAGAAGCCGCTACTGTACCTGTCGTCTACGGAACATCTTATTATGCACTGTACATCAGCGGTGAGTAATAATAAAACCGTAGAAACAATATAAGCTCTCAGTTGAAATACAATTTATATCTTAATTCTATTACTTGCTCTTTTAATAATTTCCTCGTGTAGGTAAAATGAAGAAGGGCGACAAAGTGTTGATTCACGCTGGTACCGGAGGTGTGGGTCTATCGGCCATCACCTTGGCTCTGTTCGAGGGCTGTGAAGTCTTTACGACGGTGGGCACACCAGAGAAACGGCGCTACATACTCCAAAAGTTCCCACAGATTCCGGAAGACCACATCGGTAACTCTCGTGACACTAGCTTCGAGCAGATGATCATGACCAAAACAAACGGCCGAGGTGTGGATATCGTACTGAACAGTCTTGCCGAAGAAAAGCTTCAAGCTTCGGTCAGATGCTTGGCACAGGGTGGTCGCTTCCTCGAGATCGGTAAATTCGACATGGCCTCGAATAATTCGCTTGGCATGCAGTGCTTCCTCAAAGAGATCAGTTTCCACGGTGTATTGCTGGATAATCTTTTCCACGCGCCAGTCGAGAAAAAGATAGAGTTGCGAGACCAGATCTCGCAGGGCTTGAAGTGTGGAGCTATTCAGCCTCTCACAAGGTATGGACTTGTCATGATGATTTGCCAAAGGAAAATCGTTGATTTTTCTTTCATAGATATAGAAATCAAACTAATTTATTCTCTTAATCTCTTAATCTTTTTGGAAGAATAATATAACAGATCATAGGTTACATTAATGTACATTCAAATGACCAACGAGATGCTTATCGTTAATTTGAACTTGAATGATAGCAATGAAAAATTAATACATTTCTTAAAAGAATTCTTTCTTGTTTTGTTTTTGCAAACAGGACAGTATTTAATAAAGACCAATTAGAAGAAGCTTTCCGCTACATGGCTGCCGGTAAGCATATTGGTAAAGTTATCATCAAGATCCGCGAGGAAAATGAACCGCCAAATCAGCTCGCGTTGGCGATACCACGCTATCAATGTTTGAAGGAGCGCAGCTACATCATCTTCGGTGGTCTTGGTGGTTTCGGTCTTGAGTTAGGTAATTGAAAAACGAATTTTCTTATTATCTTAGCGCTATCGACCTATTTAAGTATATAATATTTATACAGAGACACTTAAATGATTTAATTAATAAAAATTCTGAATTTCTCTCACTTAGTCGACTGGCTGGTGCTCCGCGGAGCTAAAAATATCGTAGTCACCTCACGTACAGGTGCGAAAAACGGCTACCAAAAAATGCGCATTGCACTGTGGAAAGACTACGGTACGAAATTTGTCATAGTTTCCGGTAAAGACGCAGCGAAACTCGAAGACTGCAAGTCCATCATTGAGACAGCAGCGAAACTGGGCCCTGTCGATGCCATATTCAACTTGGCCGTGGTACTGAAGGACGCTTTGTGGGACAATCAAACACAGGAGACATTCGAAGAGTCGTTCCGTACCAAGGCCTGGGCCACCAAAAATTTGGATATACTTACCAGAAAGTTGTGCCCTCAGCTGACGCAATTCGTCTGTTTCTCATCGGTATCCTGCGGCAGAGGAAATGCTGGACAGACGAACTATGGAATGTCCAACTCTGTAAGTTATCGTCATCATGTGTATAATCATTTTTATATTAAAACTAATTTTGTTCGCGCACTAAGTTAAATTGGTGGATTTCTTTGTTTAAAGGTGATGGAGAGGATCTGCGAGAGACGTCGGGCTGAGGGCCTGCCTGGATTGGCAATTCAGTGGGGTGCGATAGGAGACGTGGGTCTCGTCGCCGACATGCAGGAGGACAACAAGGAACTCGTAATCGGTGGCACTTTGCAGCAGAAGATCTCGTCCTGTCTGCACGAGCTCGATGGATTCCTACGACAGGATGCAGCAATTGTCGCCAGTATGGTGGTTGCGGAAAAGAGGGCAGGCAGTGGTGGAAACCTCAACGTCGTCGATACGGTTCTTAACATTATGGGTAAGCTTTAGAGAGACATCATGTAATTGGTCGTTATTTGATGATTTTCATTTTGCATGCTTTAAGAAAAATCACTGAACTTTGCTCCCCTTACGATTGACAGGTTTGAAGGACTTGAAAACTGTGAGCCCTCACACATCGCTTGCCGAGCTGGGTATGGACTCGATGATGGCGGTGGAAATCAAGCAGACATTGGAGCGCGAGTTCGAAATCTTCTTGACGGCCCAGGACATTCGTAGCTTGAACTTCGCCAAACTGCAAGAGTTCGATTCGGAGAAAACGAAAGCTGGGGTAAATAAAGGAGAAACGGAGGAGGCCATCACCGGTATGAGGCTCCTGGTACGCTTAGTCGGCCTCGACGACATCGTTCCCGACATTTGCGTCAAGCTCAACACCAAAGAGGAAGCTGGCAGAAGCGAGATTTACCTGATCCCTGGTATCGAGGGCGTCGCTACGGTCTTCAACGAACTGGCACCCAAGCTCAAAGCGCCGGCTTGCTGTTTGCAGTTCGGCACCGAAGTAAACTTCCAGAATAACGTTATCAGTATCGCTGACCAAATAATCCCAGTAAGTTGTAGGATAAGTCAGCTTTCTATATCGCGGAAACGTAAGCTTAGAAATCCAAATACTGAAAAGCTTCTTCTTGTTCCATGCCATCATAGGAACTATTAGCAAGAAACAAAGGTCGTCGTGACTTCGTGCTGGTGGGTTATTCGTTCGGTGCGATAGTTGCCATTGAGCTCGCAAGGAAATTGGAAGCAGAAGGAATGAAAGGAAAGTTGATTCTGATAGACGGTGCCCCTGAACTCTTTAATCGAATCTTGGAACAACACATGATGTACAGCACCCATGAAGAGCTTCAAAACAACATTTTGTTGGGAATGATGGACATGCTCGGCCCTTCCTTGAGCTCTGAGGTAATTAAATATATGAGACTAAATTGATCAACCATCATATTGACCCCTAATGCACGCAACTGTATATTACTTGCCTTGTTTGCGCAGTTCATCGTCGATCTTGGAAAATGCATAACGTGGGACGAGAAGCTTGCTACCTTCCTTAAGAAATGCAATTCTGATGACGAGATCAAAAAGACAGTAAAGATTGCTGATGAGAATCAAGCGAAACTTATCACAGCCATATACAAGCGAATCTTAGCAGTAAATGAGTACGAAAATAGGTCTGTGCCACTGCCACCCATTACATCACCCATTATGCTACTCAAACCAACTATACCGACGATCAAAAACATTGATGAGGACTACGGTCTCAAAAAAGTAAGCATTCAATAATCCAATAATACCTTATACCTCTTTTCTTTTTTCTAAGCTTGCTCATTCATTTTTCGTGATATTATATATACATATACTAATATGAACTACCTGCTTTTGGTATAATATAATATTTTTGACGCGATTGTACTTACAAACAAAATTATTTCTAGTTAACTACGGAAAAGGTAGAAATCTTCTATGTGCCTGGAAATCATTTGTCGATATTGGACCACGATAAGATTGCGGCAGCCCTCAACGGGGAATCGTTGGAAGATGAAGAGACATTCAGGGCTCAAATATATGAAGGCAGCACGTCATCGGCGGCTATTCTCTCAAAATCGTGATTTCGTTAGGAAACAATATTGTTAAATTATTTTTGGAAAGCCCCTTAAATGCTTATAGAAGGCGCCTATGAAATACTATATAACATCATACAATACTAAATTATCATTTTAATCATATTTGGTTTTTGTTTAGTTATTTCACCTCAAATCAATGCTACTTTTTTTTTAAGTTAATATTTCTTCTGGTTTGATAAAAAAAAATTCATAAGTCTAAATTTTCAAGTGGACCATTTATAAGTAAGGAAGAATAATGCGATTATTAAAAGTGAACAGCTAGAATGATAATTACTGAACTTAAAATTTTAAAAAAGAATGCGAACATATGAAAAACAGAGCGCGTATATGTTTATTCTTGAATTCTGTACTTTATGAAGATTACTCTTAAGTTCTGTTACTTTATATTGAAATAATTGCTTTTGCTGTTCTCGTCTAGAAGATACTTCCATTTCACTATAACTTAAAGTGATCATTAATACATTTCTGTTTTTTTAACTTTACCGTAAATGTCGTAGTTTTTGATCAAGTAAATTAAATTAAATTTAATTAATTAAAAATATTTTGTGTATGTATTTAAGAATCCTTTATAGTGGCTAATAATAATGTTTTAAATTCTAAGCATACTTATATAAACAATTTTTACATCTATATAGTAGGTAAGATATAAATGGAAGATCAGAAATAGATATTCTGAAAATTCAGACTTTTGTTATTTATTAAATGAAGCTGATCAAACACTACGCTATTCACGGTAATTAATATTGAAAAACATCGAATATATAATGTAATAAATATAAGTAACATGATAAAATAATAACTGTGATGAAGAAATTGGTTAATAAAGACATTTTTTCTATCAAATGTTTATTTTGGTTGCACGGCCGTTTTCATACACACATTACAATCATCAATTCGAAGTAACAAAGACTTTGATACGAATTATGTACACGAGATTTAAGTCTTGTCTCATTAGAACACATTTTTAAAATACAGCCGTTTAACTATTAAAGATCTAGTTTTTATTTCTAAATCCTCTTTTGCTCCTCACTAGCTCATATGCGCTTCAAGTTTCAACTTTAAAGAAATTGCTTCTCATTATATACAGACAAAAGTTCATGACCATTCACATGCTTAAAATTAAATGCTGAAATTTAATAATTCTTACATTAAAAAAATCAATCACCTCATAACTAATTAAAAAAATTCATTTATTTCTTTTAAATTAAATTATGCAATAAAATCAGTACGACATTAACTGAAGGCAGTGCCTGTAAATAAAACTTTTATTTTAAAAAACGATATTTTTTTTTTGAGAATTCCAAGTAATATGACTTTCGTTTTATCTCAAATGCTCACTTACATGACTTAATATTTCAAAAAAACTGTAGTTCCAAATAGTTAAGTTATTAATAAATTTAACTTTAAAACATCATATCAAATAGAAAAGTAGTTTTGTTTACTTTCATTAACTAGAACAAATTACTAAATATTTCTTTTCGCAATTTCATTAGTAAGAACAATTCTTATCTTAAAACTGTATGCCTAAAGTGGTAAAAATTATGAGATGACGTGATAATGAATGAAAAATGAGAACCGACAAGAATGGGTAGGAACTTAAAGATCCATAGGCTCTAGGGTTGGATCAGATACATTCATATTCATATTTTGATTTAAATTGGGAATACTTTCGTTGTTATTATTGTTAGTACCATTGTTGTTGTTGTTCGTTCTGTTGGAGTTCGTACGACTATTATTATTGTCTTCGGAAGAGGGAAAATGTGCTGTTGCGTCCCTTGGTGTCGATAAAATACGTAGATGCTTATTACTGGGTGGTTCCCAAAGTACTAAAGCCATGGTGGGCCGTTCCCTGAAAAAGAAAATCTTATCTAGCTTTACTTTTCTCAATTTAACTCACCTTACTATTATATTATTAAACACATAAAAATAATGTTTTGTCAAAATTTAGAAAGAACTTGTACAAAAATTATAGAAATTATGTAAATTACTGATTAACTTTTTTTACTCTTTTGAGGTCATTAATTGATATCATAAAATATGTAATAAAAAAAAAAAAAAAAACATTTTTGTGAATATAAGGTAAATTTTAATAGGATTAGAGTCCATTTTTTATAAATTTATATATTTAATTCAATTTAAATTTATATAACTATTTTTGAATTAAAATTATAAGAAAGATAAAAACTTACAATTTTGATAATAAACTGGATGGAAGTATTGGTTCTTGCTGCAGTCTTTTAATTTCTTCTGATATTACTAATTTTGGTTGAGTATTATTCTGGTCTGTGTCTGATACGGTTTGTGTCCAATTCGGTAAATTGAAATCATAACACTTAGATTGTACTGAATTTTGTTCAATATTAGAGAAGGAGGATGATGGCCCAGGCTCTTGAGTATTCAGTGCATTGGGACTAATATGCAAACCCCTAAAGTGTTGAGCCATTTTTTCTTCAGTAATAAATTGCTTAGTTCGTCTTCTAAAAGCAACAACATAAAAATAATCAATAAATTTTACTAGTTTTATGAAAAAAAAAAAAAAAAAGATAATATATTTTTAATCTGATAACATAAAATGACAACTCTTATATTTATAGAATGTACTTAGAACAATCTTAATTTTGATGATAGTCAAAATACTAAATATTATAATTTGCATATAATATAAGTTACTTACGTATCAACAACATCAGGTGCCTCTAATTTACGCTTGTGATGTACAATTGGTCCAAAGTTTTGTAATGGCTGTTCCCCAGTAAACCGAACAAGATCCGGTTGATGAAATGATGGTATGCTCCAAGGCATTGACATTGGAGGGACTTGCGGCATTTTAAGCCACTGTGCCTCATTGTGTTGACTGGTACTCTGATGGTTCATTGCGTGCTGGAATATCGATTGGGGTGTGTGCAGATATGTTCCGCCCATGACATTCTGAACCGCAGTAGGATATACCGATTGAAATTGTGTGGACATAGCTAATATATAAAAAAGATTTAGAGACAATCACGATATTTTATTTTGTACTTTAAAAATTTTTACTCATTAATATGAATCAATTGGTCAAATCAATATCAGTGATTTTTTTAAAACAAATATTGACATTTGTCTCCATAATCTTTAGTACCGCTCATGTGTTGCAAGCATAATGTTAGTTCTCTCATTGTTTTCTCATTTTTAATTAACAATTTTATTATGTTTTGTAATCAACTGAATCAATCATGAAAGAAACACCACACTCAGTAC
Source organism: Megastigmus stigmatizans (assembly GCA_900490015.1). Lineage (NCBI taxonomy): Eukaryota > Metazoa > Arthropoda > Insecta > Hymenoptera > Megastigmidae > Megastigmus > Megastigmus stigmatizans. The sequence goes on from UELV01138856.1 coordinate 7,890, forward strand.
AAAGACTTTTTGGATTAATAAATTGGCACATGAGCGATTGATAAACAATACCTAAATTTACGTACTGTCATTGAAGGCACGCCTGCTGATGTTTCTTTTCTTGACGCTGCCAGATTCGAAGATATTAAGTATAGATCCTATACGCAAACTAAGTACGATTTCCAGAAATATCGCGAGACGTCCCGTTCGTCCGTGGAGATCGTCTAATATTAAAATAAAAACTGAAACTACGCCTGCGAGTACATTGTACCTACTTTGAACTCACATTCAAAAGGAAGACTTTGCTTCAATTACCAAACTGTGATGTTGTGATGTATCACTTATAATATGTGTATTTATTGTAGGCTATCTCTGTAATGGCTCCTTTCCTCTCACAAGAAATCAAGCTTGTAAACTTGTTCGCTGTGTGTCGCGCGATCCAATCATATGTGTACTGTACGCTCTCTCAGAACTCACAAGATCCTTGGTTTGCCAGTTTTGCCTTTTAAAGAAATTTGTATGTATGTGTACTCTGTAGAGTGTAGACTGTACTTCAAGAGTTCAAGTAGCTTGTAAGTTACAAGTGTGCATCTGTATACTGAGTCTGCTGTACTAGTACTCTGTACTATAGTCTGTATAGTTTGAAGTCTGTATGTAACAATGTAACTCTCTAAGTCTCTACACTACTGTCTATCTATATACAGAATGTGTATAGATAATGCTACTGCGCAGTGTGCAGTGCGCACATCGAGATTTCGAGTATTTTCTATAGCTATACATACGTATACTAGATTATACTAGAATGTTGCTCACGTTACGGTTACGCCTATTGGGCTGCGGTTCAATCACACAAATCAATTCTATAAAAAAGTGCGGTAGCTTTACGTCTCTTATGTGACAGTGATCGGATGCCGTAAATATTCGCCATAAATGAAAAAAATATGATCTATAAAAATACAAAATGCAAAGCTGTAGGCCCAACCACCAAAATAAAATACAAATAAAAATATATCTTAAATTTATTAGGCTTTATATAAAACTTTAAGAAAAGAGTCCAATCTCAAAAGTTTCACTATACCGCTCATGTACGCTTCAAAAAAGAACAAATATCATATTGTGGGGTTACTTTGTTTGCACATATGATTAATAAAAAGTTTCAATTTATTAGAACTTTCATTTTATTAGAGAATATTTTTTAGCTCGTTTTCAAAATCATAGCATCTGCGACATAATTGTTAGCCTTATTAGGAGGCGTTATATGATATGGATACGATGCGGTATAGGTAGGAGATAGTTTGATTCATGTAGTGAAGAATAGTCATGTATATAATCATGTATAAGTCATGTATATAGAAAAATATTGTTTCATAAGGTATCTTCAACTCAATAAATAGCAATAGAATAGAGCTGCAAAATTTAAACTTAAAATTATTCAAATTTAAAGAAAAATCAACGTTCCATTTCGAATCCATTGTTGTAGACCTCAGCGCATCCGTTGAGATATTTACAAACTCAATACCTACCGAGAGGGTCGATAAAACAGTATCAGTACGTGACTATATACAGGTATATTATCTTGCAAGTTACAGCCGTGCAGGATATCATATTCATGCAGCGACGCCACTACTTTCGCGCGCGCACTGCTACTACCTATAGCTACTATAAAGAGCCAAGAGGCGACCAGACTTGAGACATGAGACAGTGTGGTGGCCGTGTATACTTATATTATACACTCGCACACCCCTTGATCACATATACAGAATTTCGCGTCTGTGATATCGTTCAATCGCTGCCTCTCCGCCGCGTTTCGTCGCTGCTGCAGGCCTTTCGTTATACTTAAGGGGATGTGCGACCCTCGGAAAGATTCCTACCTTACCGGTAGTGTCCGTAATTTCGTATTGAACAAAATATATACATCGAAATTTTCGAGGAAAAAAATCTCCGAGAATCCTGCATGGAATTTTATGAAACTGCAATGACATAATGCTTACATCATTTCTGAGATCGTAACAGAGCGTTTTTTTCGAAATTCAACGAAAAAAAGAAAAGTTTTCTACTCTTACCTACGTGTATGGGAGACGCCATCTTGATTTGCATTACTATGTATATCTATATATATGCGTGGATGATGCAGGTAGATAACTTTAATTTTTTTGTTTGAATTTAGAAAAAAACGCTCTGTTACGACCTCAGAAATGATGTAAACATTATGTCATTGCAGTTTCATAAAATTCCATGCAGGAGTCTCGGAGATTTTCTTCCTCGAAATT
>UELV01138857.1:0-31080 GCA_900490015.1 Megastigmus stigmatizans
GTATGAAATGGATTCCGCGGTAATACCACCGCAGTATTTGGAAATTCCACGGTATTACCACCGCAGTAATTGCAACTTCCACAGTAGTACCACCACGGTAATACCCACACGACCGCAGTAATGTAGGCAAATTAATATTTTTTTCAATGCTTTATTTTATTTTGAATTACATCGTTATCGACATCGAACAATTTTTTTTAAGCTCTTTAATACTTATACTTTCGAAGAGAAAAAAATCGTGTACTCATATTCTTATAAATCAAATTAATATTACAAGTTGAAGTTGCCTTCTTTAAAAAACCGCAGTAATACCCACATTTACCCTAGTTCCAGTCTAAATACTGATAAAAGTTAATTATAGTTGGAATATTCAGTTGCTTCGCTCGGATGAAAAACGTCCTATGCGCTAAAAAGCTAACTTACCCACCAGTATCGAAAACTATTAATAAGATCCTATTAAAATATTTTGTAAATAAAAGAAAATATTTTATAACTATAGTTTTGTTGAAAAGCATCTGAAATAAAATAATTTTGCGATTACTTTATTATAGCTCTGTATAATAGATATATATATTATCTTAATCTAACAAGTATAACTAGAAATAAATAAATACACAAGGTACCAAAATAAAATATTATGAAATCAATTATAAAACAACATTATAAAGTAGAAGTGTTATAAATAGAATCAATTTGTCCAAACTTTGCATTATCAGAGAACAATCGTATAATCGTTCACCAAAAGTGCAATAAGCGCCAATTGCATGAGCGCACAATAAGTAAGTATATCTTATAAAGTACACAAAATAGCACGCTGTAATGCGTTGAAATGAAAAGCTGCTACTTTAGCTACTTGAGTCCAAAACCTCTATCTACACTCGCAGAGACCAAAGTAAATGAATATAACCCCGAGTAACATATATGACGTGCCTCACACAGTCTGTCTCTCTTTCGTTCTTATATCTGTCCGTCCTTTTCCCGCCTGAGAATTGAATCAGAATCAGATAAGTATCGTATATACAGACGCCGTGTGAGCGTGTGTGCGAACGCCTCCGTGAAATCTGAAAAGGCATTGGCATTCCGCGTTAGCGTTTAGGCGACAGCCGACAGTCCACCCATACTCGATCAGCTGATCCTCGTGCAGGAGTGTCGTAGAACGATGCGTGAATGAATCTCTATAATCATTTTTCTTAGTGATTAATACGAAAAGAGGGAGAGAAAACAAGCGAGCATCCCATGACAATTAAATCAAAGGTAATGGAAGTGAGTGTTTGTTTGTTTTTCTTGTGGTTTCACACACGTAACGTTTTACACTACGTATGGAGTTACGGAGGAAGGGCGTTTCATTTTTTTACTGTCACTGCGTGGGTGCTACTTTTATCAATGTTTACTCATCGGTTTTTCTCCTCGAACTTGGTATACAAGTTTTTTGTTATGTATCAGTTTTTGAATTGAGTAGTTGAATAAAATAATAGTGTGTCAATATTGATTGGAGTAGATTTAGGTCTGCTGTAGATGTAAACATTGAGTATGTTGTTATGTAGAAAAGTTTTGTGTGTGTGTCTGCAGAGGATTGATCTTCTGATCGAACAAATAACAGGATGTCGGAGGAAAATAATGCCAGAGAGAAGTGGCAGTTGCTGCAGAGCCTTCGGTCTACTGTCGAAGGACTGCTGACTAATGGAGTATCAAATGTCTGGAATGTGTATGGTGGCTTGAACCGCTTGCACAATACAATGGAGAGAATATTCAAGCACGGTAGTCGCATATTTGATTCAAATGTAAGTTTTAGTTCTTATTATATTTTATTTATTTTATTTGATATTCATTTTGTCAATTTTAAACATGTTAAATGAGTTGAAAAATTTGGTTTAAAATGATAAGATTGCAATATTTAAAAAAAAAATTATATTTATACTGACAAATCTCATTTTAGTATTTCCTTATTCTATCTTTTTTACATGTTTCATTGAATAGATTACTCATTCCATGTCTCATCAACTTTTTAAACATTGTAGATTATAATTTACTGACAGAATATAATAAAAAAAAATTGAAATACTTATAGGGTGAACCCGATAGTTGGATATTCATTCAAGGATTAAATTGGCTGCAACCTTCATTGGCTACTTCTCCGACAATACGGGACTGTGATGAGTATCATGAGAATCTGCCAAGCAGAATTATTTCGCATAAAGATATATTATGGTTATATAAGAGGTAGATACATAAACAAAATTAGTACAAGTTCAATATTTAATAATCCATGAATTTTACAATCACAATGCTGATTTCAGTCTGGAAGATCATTCTTTATCGGAGAAGTTATCATGGCTCCTATCCGATAAGGAACACTTGCTCTCTTGCCTTGAGCCATGGGCTTTTCTGTGTCAAGAAAATTTAGCTGAGGCCACACTTGTATGTTTAAGAGCTGTTGAAAAAAATCAACCAGCTCTATTGACTGAAATTGATCCATCCTTGGTAAGAAAGTTTCAATTTCTATCTTTATTCCATATCAATGTTAATGCAAATTATTTTTGTGAAATATTTTTATTGAATTTTTTTGTTATATAAATTATAATTGAGTATGTATATAAGAAAGATATGAAAAATTTTGGAAGTATTATTCTAATTGATAAAATAGGTTGTTATATAAGTATTGAACTCCATTTATAACAAATGTACTATTGACATAAAATAGACCTAAAAATGTTAATAACTATAATTCATGTAATCTGTATTAATCTTATCAAAAGTCATACGCAGTACATCAAATTTGCATGCTCTAATATTTGTTTTCTATTGCATCATTGTTAGATGTTACATTTTACTGCAACAAAAAGTTATTAACCTTGCTCTTAATCGCTTCTGCAACTTTGATTGCCAAACTATTTTAGGAATTTAATTAACTGATAAATAATTAATTAATAAATAATATTAATGGTGAAATATAACAAAAACTTAGTTGATAATATCGATATGAATAGAAAAAGCTAAAATTTTTATTTTTAGATATAAAATATATATGATAATTATAATATAAAAATAAAAGGTGTAGCACAATTTATTTTTAGAAATCATTACATTACATTAAATAATAAAATAACAAATAGTTATCAAACATATTATAATCAATATTTATTTATTTAATATTCATTTGAATGTATTTCATTATTGGAAATACATGTAAAATAAATCTAATTCATATAATTTTAATTACCATATTTCTATTTATAAAGCCCTTTATATATTTACATTACTCACTATTGGCACATTCATAATATTGATATTTCGAATTGTTTACAAATAAATAAATGTTACATCGCCTACAATCATGTTGAATGAGCTTTTCCTATTTTGTTTCAAATTGATTTAGATGTATTATGTGTAAATGGTGTTTCAGTAGAGCTATAAAAATTGCAAATACATTATTCATTATTTACAATACTGTTCAACAAGAAAAGAAAAAGGAAATTAAATAGTGATTTTTGAAACGTTCAATGAGCACAGTATTGAAAAACATTCAAAACGTAACCAATATTTTCACATTGTAGTTTTTGTCAAACTGGAATAGCAAAGATAGCCCAAAGCGAGCACATCGTCGTTCATCCTCGTACCCGGTGAATCTCTGCAACGCACGTCTGCAAATACCGAGCGTTTCATCCGATGATAGTCTGGCCGCGAAAATTACCAGTGATTCTAGTCTAACGCTTCGTAATAAACAAGAGCCGATCGCAATTAGGAATTTCGACCCGATCGACAAAGCTAACAGTTTTCAAGAATTGAGTGAGAATCGTTCCGAGAGTAGGAGCAGTAATAATGGTGTTGTGGCTCTGAAGACAATGACGAAGACGACGGAGACTAAAAGTGCGTCGGATAAAAGCGCTAAAGATCGGGTTTCTCAATCGATTGAATTGTCGGATGTGATAAAGGTCGATTATTCCGAAACAAAGGCCGCCAGTGCGTCTACTTTCTCGGAATCTAAATGCAGTGCCGGTTAGTACATTATTTATTGGATTTGTAACGGTTGAGTATAGATAAACTTGGTTCCTCTTAAGGTACAGTTTTAATATTGAATATCAGTATATTTGTTTTTTTATTTGTGATATTATTTTTTATACTGTACACAAGTTTTTATACTGTAGTATAATATGCTAGAGCTATCAAAATTATTCACCAATGGACAATATTATCAAATTTAGAGATTGTCTTTAATAAATTAGTATTTTTAAAATATTTTGAAGTATTAGTATGCTATTAATTTTAGCGAAGTTTTAATTAAATAAACATTTTTATTTTTTATACGCGATACATATAAATTAACAAAATTCAGGTAACTTATAAATTCAGATATAAAACTTGGTTTTTATAGATTACTCTACTACTCTATCAAAATATAGGTAATATCTAATATGTAAAACTACTCTTTTTCATCTGTAGCTTAATAACAATTTTTGAAACAGTTAAATCAAAACACATGACGAAGAAGGGAAGAAAGTCCAGAACGATCGGTAAAAGCAAAGAAACCAAAGTAAGCAGCGGAAGTTCAGACACACTCAACTACGAGGACTCGATAAGGTCGCCAGACATTAGGTCCCTTAAATCGGAGCACAGCATGACGGACTCGGTCAAGGTACACGCGGAAAAGCCAAAACGCAAAACGTCGTTCCTCGCAGGCTCCGCACCCGAATTCTCCGGCTCTTGGAGTTCCGAAGTCGAGGGTCAGAAGGACATTCGCACACCAAAGAAGAGTTTTATAGAAGATGGAGGTAATAGTGTTCTACCTATGGCCACTGGTTATTTTCCAAGGCCTAAGAAGGGTCAGAGTCTCACGAGTTTCTTGTCCTCCGCTCAATTCGCCAGAGCGAATGCTGAGCTGGACAGGGAAAACGCACATTTCAGTATTTCGGAAGCTATGATCGCTGCCATTGAACAGGTTTGTAAACTACATTTTCATACAAGAGAATTACAATTTATTTATTTGGATTCTCTTCAGTGCGATAATTTGATAGTTCTGTGCTCGATTGTAAATTATATAAAAGATTTTTAACAATCAATGAAATTGATGCTTCCAAATTTCGAAATCCATTCTCTGATCTACAGCTCAAGTGCAATAGGCAATTGCGTCTGGCAGACGAGGCGGCGGAAGAGAGCGACGAGGAAATCAACATTCTTAAGCAGAGAATAAGGCTGAGGCGGCGCCAGCGGCAGGAAGAGCGACGAAAGGGGAGCAGCGGCGGCGGTACTTGGACTCGCGATCTCCTCAGCGACGGCAAAACCGACAGTGAGATCTCACATTGACATTTATTAATTGCGTCCACGAAATCGACGAGTATCTAATATATTGAGTCGAAAATGTGGGTTACGCGTAATCGATGAATGAATCACTTGGCTAATGCTCTTTGTTTTCCGGCTTGCCCTTTGTCTATGCAGCGACTACGACGGATCAGAGTGTAAGTCCGTTATCTACGTCTCCGGGCACCCCGTCGGACAGCATCTCCACGGACGACAACGACGATTACAAGCTGTATGACACGCGCGATTTGTCGCAGCTCAAGTATTCCGGTATACATTGTTTTTCTCCTAAATTTTACCATTTCTAATTGCGAATAAGATTTATTCTAAATTAACAATTTGAATTCGATATATTAAAATTAAGATTCATCTTCACTTTATTTTTAATTTTTTTAAAAATTCAATTTTTAGTAATGGATTGTGAAAATTGAGTATTTATTTACATTTAATGTGGAATGGCTAGTGAAAACGGTACAGATTGAATTTTGACTATAAAAGAAATAATTTTTGACTATGACTTCAAAGAATTAAAATGGATTTAGTATAAAAAATCGTTTATTAGAAAAATTAAAACTTAATATTTTGAGTCTGTAAAGACAGAAAATAAATTTTGAATATTATAAAAAAGTAGATATATTTCATAAAAGAATAATATAAAAATGTAGATATATTTCATAAAAGAATAATATATAGTTACAATAGATTAGATAAAATAATTTATATTAAGATAGTATTTTGATAAATTTTTGATTGATCATTTCTAGGATTATCAGCATCAATGGCGTCACTGTATTCAGAAACTGAATATATCTTTGGATCACCTTCGAAGTCTCGCACAGAATCAAATTTAACCGATAGTATTATGTCTGCAGAAGGCGTAGCCTTATCTTTGATAAGTAGATTTAGCGAAAAGCATCTGCCAAGAGCAAGCGAACTGAAATGGCTCGTCTCCGAACAAGAAGCACCACAACGAGTTAGTATAATTTATTTTATCATGAGAATACAATCAGAACTATTTGCAAATTGTGTGATACAAAAAATACAAAGTTTATTATTTTTACTTGTACAAGGTATTTTACGAATTTACATCCCGAATCTTTTGCTAGCGTCTATTATTTTATATGAAACCCGTAACCTATAAGGTATTTGTTTTTATTTTAAATTGATAAAAATTCTATTCTCTAGCTTTTACCCCTCCCAAAAAGTTGGCCTGTAAGTCCAGACGATGCTGAAGGGGCTGATGGCAATGCGATCCCACTTCGCGGAACAATCGAATGGGCTCCACCAAGGCCTCAAATTATTTTTACAGCACATCCACCTCCTGTGTAAGCATTATTATTTTTAAAATTTACGTTTAAATATTTATAAAACATTACCGAGACAAACAAATCTTACCTTTATTGTTTTCGTCTTTCTTCATAAATACATTTACTCTATCAATGTCAATTATTATAGGAGAAAGATTCTTATAGCGAAGCAGAATTACAGATGTGCAGGCTGTGGTATGAAAGTTGCGGTAGAATACGCTAATAGATTTCGTTACTGCGAATATTTAGGAAGATATTTTTGTACTGGTTGTCACACAAATCAAGTGACCCTGATACCCGGAAAAATTTTGTCGAAATGGGATTTTAATAGGTATTTCAAATTTCATTTTATAAATACAAAGATGTATACTATCAAATCTAAGTAGTAAGTACTAAAGTAATTTGTGGTTTTTAGGTATCCTGTGTCAAATTTTTCATACAGACTTTTGGATCAAATGACTGTGGATCCACTTTTTCAAGTTAGCGACTTAAATCCATCATTGTACCGAAGAATAAAACAATTAGATCGGACAAGATTATTTCGTACACAGTTGTCTTATCTGAAAGATTTTCTATTCACTTGTCGGTTCGCCATAAAGTAAGATAGTGATAGTTATATTGTTAAAAAAGACAGTTTATGAATCATGCAAGTGAAATTAAATAATTTTTCAGCACTCAAGAAGCTTTAAAAAGAGAACCAATTCACATAATTTCAGAGCCTCATGTTTATTCAATACAAGATTTTACACAAGTGAAAACGGGATTACTTCCATTGGAATTAGGCAAATTAGTTCAAGAATGCTGTAAACATGTGGCCGATTGTGTAGTAAGTACATTATTTAATAAAAAATCATAACCATAATAATATGTATTAAAAATTATCACTGCTTGTTCGATAGTTTAAGCTAATATTAATTTTAATAAGTCTATTTTTTTTCTTGTCATTTAATGATTTCTTATACGTATTATTAAATTATTTTTCTAGTTATGTCAAGCTCGAGGTTTTGTATGCGAACTATGCAATTCAAAGGACGTCATTTACCCCTGGGAGTTGAGCAAGGTGACGAGGTGCAATATCTGTGGCACTTGCTATCACATGACATGCGTCAATCTCTGTTCTGACACGAAAAAAATTGATTGCAAAAGGTGCAACAGATTGCAGGCTAGGCGTGAAATCAAGGAGGAGTTGCCGTCCAGTTCAAGGTGATCCAGGGTCAATGAATGTTGATATTAACTTTCCTATGATAGCCACTTATCACTTACCTAATTATGGATTGTCCATTGTTTAATTGATCAAAGTAAGGAAGAGATGTGATTTCTATTTTGATTCTTTTATCAAAGTTTTTATTGTAATTATATACTACTGGTTCTTGGAAAACATTAAAATAAAAAGGAAGATCGAAGTAGTGTATGATTGCGAAAATCAGTATGATTGATTACGCCTAGTAAACAACATATACGTACTTAGAAGTAGTAAGTATATCTTACTACTTCTTCAGTATGGTTTCAATAATTCCACAATCTTTTACTAAAGTTTTATCAAGTAAAGTATTTTATTCTTTGTACCTAATGTTTACTTAAGTATATTCTACCTACTAGTAATTTAACAATGCTAATAATTTTTATATTGAATATTGAACATTAAAACAAATTGTTGCCTTAGTCGGTAATTTATTAGAAATTGATTTTATGTATATTTGATGTCATATCTCTTCCTGAAAAATATTTTTGCAAAATTATGAAATAATAGTTGTTGGCTAAATCTGCTAAATGTAAAATTCTATTAAATTTCTAAATCAAAGATAAAAACTTATTAAGTAAAATTTTATTTCATAATGTACAAAATTATATTAAAAAAAAATATTCAACATTTGAAACAAATATTTCAGTATTATTATTCTTTAGATAGCGAATGAAACACTTCATAAACCAATATTAATGTTGATCAAATATGGTTAATGATTCAATAAGTTTTAAATTTGAAGATACGTAGTGTTTGAATACGATAGTGTTTGATTGTTATACTTATGATTTTGCAAACATATTTGAAATTTACTAGATAAAGACGCTAATGTGGCGGTGAAAAGTATCGTGATTGGAAAAGCCTTTTTTTTAATTCTGATATTCAATGAACGTATTTTGTTTGTTTACATATTTATACAAATTTACTAACTAAAGAATATATTTCTATATTTATTATAAATTGCTAATGTTTTTACATGACTAAGTACATAAGTATACGAAAAAATACTTTGTTATACCTAGGAAATGCCAATTTGTAGACAAATCGAAATAAGTTGTATAGAAATAGTATTTCCAATGTCAAAATTGAGAAAGTACATGGGATAAAAAAATATGTATTGCATATATGTAATTTATTTATACGTATGAATTAGTTGGCATTACTAAAATTTATAGTTAATATTAAAAACAATCTTTGGAAGTAATCAATTGCTTCCAACTCCAATGTAAAATATCTTTTTAATTAAAACTGTTTATATGAAAATGTGCAGCACCTATATAAAATTTTTTTTTGGAGAATTGTGTATTTGTTAAATTCATTACGATATTAGCCATTATTTCTTAAAAATTACATACTGCGGTAAAACTTAATTTTTTCGACAACGAAAGGTCTCACTTCACGTTATGAATTTGTGAATCATATTTATTTCAGTTAAGTTTTAAATACAAAATTGATTTTGTAGGTATTCAAATTTTGATATTAATATTTCAAAAAATTAAAAAGTAATGCAACGTGTAACGTTTAAAATATTTTTAGATAATTGTGAAGATGTTTTGTATAAACTGTACGTACTTTCTTAAAAATCTAGAAGACTAGAAGTTCAAATGCATAGTACCTGGCTTATAAGAGAATTTATACAAAAATAATGTTAATGTAAATATTTATTAACTTGTTATTTATTTATTAAAATTGCCATTTTCATGTTTTAAATAAAAACCTTTTATTGAGTAACCAAGAAAAATATTTATTTCTTAAAATAAGGAAAGGAGTGGAAGATATATTGACACAAAATTATAAATGACATATTTATTTAAATTAAGTCACATTTAAAGTTGTCCACATACACACTTGTTGCCCTAAAATACTCAATAACAGTATATTCGCTGATGGTAAAAAAATATATTATAACATTATGTACATCGTGAAACATTTATTTATAAAAATGTGGTAGCTTTATTGTTATTTACACATACGTTTGTTTTACTCAAACAATGACATCAGCAGAGAATTCGTATACCAGTCAAAATATACCACGAAGATTTATCGAAATTCATTTTTAAAATTTCCAGACATGCTACGGTATTCTAAAGAAAATTTAGAATAATTTTACTAATAGGGCTACGAAAATTTAATGAACTGTTTGCAGTTACTTGTTTATAAATCGAATTTAGAGCAACGCTTCACTTGATTAGTGAAAAAATCAGAAAACTCATAATTAGCGTATCACATACACATGATATTGCTTGCTCTCCAAAAAAGAATGAACCGATTTAATTGTCACTTAACCCTCGATGCGTAATCTATTAATAGATAAAAACAACGACAAATAAAGCTAAAATTATTTTTTAGTCTAAAGAATCTCTTTATCGATTTCACGACAGTCAAAATATAATTACTACCGGCTATGTTTCTGTCAAGAAGAAGAAACTCACCTTCTCATCGAGTTTGCTCAACATTAATTAGAAAATGTATTAATATATCATTATAAGACATAGATTTTATATCATCGATATCAGTCTGTTAAGTGCAACAAAAATGCATAACAATGCGCCACACTCTTAGTCTATGACAGAATCAGTTTGAAAGCACGCAGGTCTCACTGTTTTTCTGAGTCAATCTTTAGTTCATTTTACCGTTTTTGTCTTTATCTGTAAAACAGCTGTATTATACAGAGTTTCTTTATACTCTCATGATACAGTTTTTTACATATATGAAATCGAAAATGGACAGAGGACATGCGACGGATACTACTAAAATTATAAATAAAGAAAAACAAACAATTAAAATTGGTAAAAAAAGCTCAAAAAAAATATTTTTAAAAGTCCGTCTAAATTCAATAGGAGTATAGAAAAGTATGACGCTATAATAGATTTTTAACAAATATAAAATCAATATAGCATACGAATATTGATCGACGTGAGACGTCGATCAGTGTATATATCTAAAAAAAAAAGACTTATACAAACTCCTTCGTCCATCTTGACCCATTTCCAGCTCAGCGGTATTTATTTCTAGCATTATTTATACTAATTGAGTCCTCGGCTCACTGTTAACCATGTATCACACAAGCTTTTCAGGAACATCGAAGCGCGCGATTCGATGTTCAAGAGTGTCTCGTTCTTTGCTTTTTTTTCTCATTCTCAATTCAAATTGTCATGGAGTCAAAATTTTGGCTCTATAAAAACCTTGCAATCGACGCATCAAGCCATGCATCCACTTTTGTTTTTGCTCAGACCCTAATACTTACGGTTTATTTTAGATTTAATTAAATATCTAACTCATATTTCAATGGCACTTTTGCTACTTCAAAGAATATCCTAAAATAAAATAAAAAGAGTCTCATTAATAACTCATATAATAATATATTATATTGTACCAAATATTTAAAGATACTTTCTGAAATACGTGATTTTATTTCAATTTTAAACGATAAGCATTCATTGATATAAACTTTAGGAAACTTCTTTAAGAAAATTTATTTATAGATACTCTGTTTTGTTTTTCATGAATATTTTTGTTATTTTAACTCCTATATAATAGTATATCAAATTTGGTCTATTAAAAGATAAAAGTTTGGGTCATTAAAAAACTGTGTTACAACTTATTACTTAAATATATTTAAGAAGTTTTGGAATTATATATAGGTAATAAAATAAACATATTTTACTCACTTGTGACTATATTTATTTCGCACAGTTGAAAGTGCTTCTTTGTGCTTTTTGTGTAGACCTTCATTCAAAGCAATTATAATATCCTTAAAGTCGGAAAGCTTATAACCCGTATAGTATTCTAACGTCGCTGTCCAGCCTCCGAGATCTTTCATTTGTAATGCAATGAATAAAGCCCCAGCTGCCATTTTACTATCACTAAATGATATCGTGGCGTATTCCATCAATGAATACTCTAAAATGTAGCGGGCCAGGGTCAACGTTGGCATCGAAACCTTGGCGCACTGTAGTATTTAAATAATTAACTTAATTTTGTTCTTATTTTATTAAATCTTATGGTTCATTAAGCAATGCAATAGATATACAAACCCTAGCATATCGTCGTAGAAATCTGTAAGATAATGGTATTCCGAGATCGAAATCCATGACTTTGAGAACATTAATTTCCATTCTAGTTAGTTCTCGATGTGTATAAGCACCATCACATATATACAAAAAGTCTTCAATCATTGGAGGGATTCTCTCCTAGTTAAATAAAATATTAATTATTATATACATATTACAAAATACAAATTTTTTAGATTTATACGCTAAAAGAAGTACTGCCGACTGTACAACTTTATTATGTTTACAATGTGAAAATTGAAACTTTGGAAAATAACTAAAAAAAAAAAGTATTGTAAGTTAAATTGTATTGGCTATTATATTTGGATGAAAACGCATTGTTTCATGGCTCAAAGGTACTTTATAATAAATAACTTACTTTCAATTTGCAAATCACAACTAAAAGTTAAATTACTATTTACTAAATAATTAAACTTACGTCGAATTTACTAGCTATGAAAAGACTAGCAGCTCCAAGTAGCTGCAGCGTCTCTTTTCCCACTGTGACTTTGGTCAGATAAAGATCGACAAGTTTCACAGCCAAATACAGAGTCTCGTGGTTAAGTTCGAACGACTCTTGGACCGCGACCATCCAGTCGACGAGTAGGGAACGCATCCAGCGAGATAGGCAAACCTGACGATCCATATAGTCGTCGATGGGGAATAGGCGCTCACGCTCCTTGAGGTATTCGAATATGTCCATGGCATATTGAGGCACTTGGTAAGGGTCCTGCCAGTTTTCTGCGTCGAAGTCCCATTGCACACCTTGGGGCAGGACTGTCTTTGGAGGTAGATTTCGGTGCACTGGTGCCACTGACTTCTCTTCGATTAGAGGTTCCGATGGTTCCTTGCTCTCCGTTACTACCGCTTTTGAATCTAGCTCCTGATACAATTTTTATGTTAAATAAACGTTCAATATGTCGAAATCATTTCACGATATTAAATATTAACTTATACTTTACATATTATCGTGTACTCACGTGTACCACTCATAATCTTAACTTTCTATTCTTTTCTTTTTAATACAATAATGAAGTCTTTAAGTGTATCCAAGTTTTTGCTTGTGATACTTGAAAGGAAAAAAAAAATTTTAATGTATTGAACTTCATTAAATAATGATAAGTAAGTAAAAAATACAAGCAAAAAAAAGATATAGTTAATTAAATAATGTTTAATATTGGAAATAGATATGTATTAATTTTAATATAAATGGATAAGCTATTAAAACTTACTAATTAAAACATGAAAAGTTCCAAAATCTAATCGCAGAGTATAATTCTAGCAGTGAGAAAGATATAGTCGAAGTTCATTTTATCTACTGATAAAGTATCAATTTGAAGAAGTTAAGACTCAATCAATTAAAATGAATATAATTATTTTGCAACGTTTTAGAAGTCTATTTTGTAATGTTTCTAAATGTATAAAGGTTCACATAAGACCATTTCAAATTAATCTTTAGACCATAAGCCAGGATCATTTTAATTCTGCCCAAAATTACTTCCTATAATAAGTGCGACTCTCTTTAATAAATTATTAAACTTTTTTGGTCAAAAAAAAAAAAAACTATTGTTCTTCAAGAAGAAATGTCTGAAGATAATAGTTTTTCATTGCCAAAAACGGTCGCCTGTTCACGGAATGAAGGCTCAAATACCTTCACGGGTAGAGAATTAAATTGAATTTCAAATTAGCTATGTGAAGCTTCATGTGTTTCAAATTTCAAGAGTGAAGAATAATTATAGACTTTCCAAATAATAAAAAATATTTGCAAAGTAATTTCATTTGTTTTAATTGAAAGTGTCTTGACTTTCTTAACAAAAATACTATAAAAAGTACTATTATTTACATGTTACAATAAATGATCTGCGTTAAGTAAAATTATGCTTTATTTAATTTAAGTTCTACAGATCATTCTAATCATTAATGTTTTCTTTTTGAATTAATATTTATTTATAAAATTATGAATTTTAGGTAAATATAATGATTACATGAAACAAAATTTTTATAGATTTTTTGAAGATAAATTATGTAAATTTATAGCTTGAAATAATTAGATAAAAATAATTTTAATTTAATAACTTTATATTTCAAAATCATTATAATAGTTCTATCAGTTTCTATTCTAATTAAAACTTGAGAATTTTAAGATATAAGTTCTAAATTTGATTACAGACTAGAATGTTTTTAACTTTAGGCATACAATTATAGCAATTTATATGATTGTAAAATATGTATAGAGGTGTATATTATATAATTAACTATTTCAACTAAATAAATAAATTACTTACTTCGATTTTCCTTGATGATCGTTTGCTATTTTCTTCGGGAAGAGATTCTAAGGCACTAACATATAAGGAACTATCCTCAGATTTTTCCAAGTCTAAGCTCCGCCTCACATTTACAATTTTACTGGGTATTTCAGTCTTCTCTTCTTCCTTCTTTACTTGAGGTTTAACACGGGATAGTTGTTTTGTTTTGGCACATTGAGAATTATCTGTTTTGGTTAAAATTTTGTCTAAAGTTCTAAGAGTACTTGTAGTAGTTTGTGTAACTGCTTTAACAGGTTGGCTAATGGTAACTTTCTTTGCCACTTTTTTAGCATCTTGTATTTGAACACCTAAAGATTTCCCAATGGCCTAAAATATACAAATTAATATTTTTTTTATATCACTGATAAATATTTCGTTTCAAAGTTTTGTTTAATTTAATTTGAATTGCCAAATATGAAACTTACATTTGTAATATTACCAAGTGCTGATCTCTTTGTTACTTTATCTTTAAGAGGTGAGGCTTCTGCTTTTCTTTTGGTTCTTGTATCTTTGAACAAAATTGGCTGCTGTTTTTGTGTCAATGGATTGGTAATAAGTAAATTTTGCTGGCGAGTAGCTAGTCCTCGCCTTGTAACAACTCCAGTGGTATTAGTTGTTAATTTAGCCTGTGTTGTTAGTACCTTAGGAGGTGCCATTTTGAAGATTAAAGTTCCTTACTTGTTTGAATCACTTCTGAAAAACAAGAAAAAATATAAAATTAAAATTTGCAAAATATGTAAAAAATATTTAAAATATATTTTAATTTAAATATTCAGTATATTATTATTGTGTTTAATAAGCAAAATATGTTAGAATTATAAGCTGTACTTATTACTAATAAACTAACATTAAAGTTTAATGCATAGAAATAAATTATAAATTATAAATATATTTAGTCAAATTGTATATCATGGATCAGCAATTTAATAATATTCATGTTAATCTTTATGAAACATTACTTCATAATTTTTTTATCAATAATTAAATTTTTGTTATTGCTACATTATGGTTTAAAGTCCAATATTTACATTTAAAAAGAATCATACACATAATCCAAATTCAAATCTCTCCTAATAGTAACATGAAAAATCACTGCCTTTAATTCATGTAATTCAACCAAACTAGCAATTTCCGCATATATGCAGTGTATACACTTTCGTAAAACATTAGAATAACTTAGAAAAAAAAAGACAAAAATAATCGGATTTTTCTGTAACGATCTATTCTATTTTCCGAAATATTATCAATAAATAATTTCTTTATCATCCAAACTGTTCAGCGTCTATTGATAAATACCGGAAAATTATTACAAGAACAAGGAGAGATCATACTCAAGGAATGTCGGCCCTCTGAACGAATTTCAGGTAAAAAATCCCGCTCCTCGCTGTAACCGTTGTACGGACTTGCCCTCCCTTCTCAAAAATCGATCCCGAAAACGCGGCCTTGAACTTGTGAGAAACATGAAAATCCAGTCGCCCTTAGACATCAATAATCCCCGTCTACAAGATCCAGGCAATATCACTGGTCACTTTATTCAGAAATCGTGAGAAATTTTGAAAATCCTATAAGCCATTCGTAGCAGATCCTTGACGTGCACACACGCATGGCGGAAAACGCGCGGGAAGAAAATTGGGGGGCTTTCCACACTCAGACATTCTCCCGAACCTCTCCTTATTGAAGAAAGACCGTCAGACGCACACTCGCACACTTGGAAAATCGAAATTTTCGCAAACATAGATCACAGGATTTGAAATGTACGTTGGTACGGAGAAGCCATGATGGAGAGCGCTCCAAAACAATCACAGACCTACGCGTGCTTCGTAACGGACGAAATTGCGGCTCGCATATATATGTATACAAGTACAGAAATTGCTTTACCTTTATTTCCTCTTTCCGTGTTTTGCAAAGCTTAACGATGATAACAACTCAAGCCGTCATTTATATACAAAAGGCGCGTGGAGAGGAGAGTACGGGATAAAGATGGTATATTTCACGATCCTCTCCGGCTGCCGCTGGCTCAAATTATTGTTTTGTACGTTGCACTTTCATCTCGTACTTACATGGTCTCATATGGATACGGCCGTCCGTGCGTATGCGTTGCGTGCGACTGAAGATTGATGCAGCTTTCAAAATATCGGAGGAGACGGTTGGAGTAGAGCGGGATTGGCCGAGCGAGAAAAGCCGTGGCCAATGGCTGGGAAGCGAAGTGCTGCTGCGCGTGCGGCATCTTCTGATCTTCAGACCGTAACGGGCGTAACCCGGTAACGGATGCTTTTCGACCGTCAAGTGACACGTCAGGTAATATATTGGTCAGTGACCGAGCATCGTTTATGAATCGTAAGAGACAAGAAGCCACGAAATCAATTTTTCAGTTTCTCTCTTTTTACTTGGCTTTTGAGAACGTTACGCGATTCGGTAGAATGGACTGAGCGTTGAGAGAATACAGTCCTATCCTGCCTTCACAGAGGAAGGATTATTTTAAGTAATTGACTTTGCGTTTTATCTATATGTATATTATGGAGCTTATAATTTTTCATTCGAAATTTATTAAATAATTATTTATATTATTGCCTATTTTTTTGGTAGTTTTATAAAAGAATAAATGTAAATCAATGGAAACGATGATGTTTAAAGATTCCTTATTTAAACTCGTATCTTTTAATATTCAATATTATTTTTTAGCATAATACGCAAATTAAATAAATAAAGATCATTTTAAAACTAGATAACAAAATAATTTATCCAAAAAATGTAGACGATATTTTATTTTTAATTTAACTTTAAAAATTTTAAATCGAAAACTTCCTTTCAATATATATTATGACTAACTGAGACTGGGTATATATAGTTATCAAATTAAAATTTATAGCTTCGTTTTGCAAGCCCTAGTTTTATCAACTATAGTTATAAGATAAAATATTGATAATAATTTTAATGCATTGCAGCCTAATTATGATCCTGAAAGGCAGTTGCATTTATAATACAAACTGTCAAAGTTCAACTGTCATCTTCGAATTATATCTACGATATATTAATTAAACATGCGATTTTTACGTTATACGTCGCAATAATTCCAACTATAACTTTTTAAAGATCCCATGAATGAATATCACATCAATATTTTGACACCGTGTATTTATGCCGATAATATTAGTATTCTAAAAGTGTCGAGTACTCAACTTAGCATAAATAAATAAGATTTTCTCCACAAACAAAGTGTAAACAATTGTCAGCTTGCCCGTCGCAGCGGGTAGGACGGTAGATAGTCATCTGATTTCCGAATGACTGTCACTGCAAAGTTACATTACAGCACCCACGAAAACGCCTCAACGATAGCAGACGTAAAAAGCGAGTGTGGAAAAGCGGCTGCGAAGTCGCAGTCGAAGTGCATATTTATTTACTTTTTTCAAAGCAAGTCATAACAATGTTTGAGACGAACAATTAAGTCCAAGTGTGCATCTCACGGTAGAGTGCAGCTTTGAATATCGGCTGCGAGTGTCGGGATTTGTGAGTCGCCGGCCGTTTAACCGCACATATATAATAGTAACCTGACAACAACGTGCTGAACTTGTATACACCTATAATATCACTATATATACACATTCGTGCATGCATATGTATACATGTATACAGTCTCACGCGTTTAGTGAACCGACTACAGTACAGCTGTCCTTCTTTCACCTCTCTCAAAATCTCCGTTCTCTCAAAACTCATTCCTGCTCCAACGTGCCTTGCGTTTTTTTTATAATTCGCCCCTACTGTGCGCTTTCTCCTTTTCCATTGTATTTTTTTGCACACGATCACTTGATTTCTTATTCGACTTACTATTTGACAATTTTCGCTTGCGGTATATATGGAATAAGTATTAGTCTGTATTGGCTATCGGATGATTTGTAATGATATGTGACAGATAGCCCGATTTCTAGATAGAAATGAATTTGTGATATTGAAGATTTCTGATTTAGGAACACTTGCAGACTTTTTAACCTCAAATAAAATTTGCATAACATTGTCAATGTTTATACTAAAATACTGAATATGAATTTTAATTTTAATTACTGTAAATAAATTGAATAAATATCGCTAATAAACTAGAAAAATACCGTAAATGTATAAATAATTATACTATCCAGAATATGTTTTGAAAAACTGTTTTTGTTTAAATATTTATTTGATCCAAATAAGTAGAGAAAATGTTGTTAAATTTAAAAGAAACATTGATTTTCTTGTTATAATTGATGTACTACAATAAATCATTCCTTATAACCTTGCACATTTCAACTTTTATTTCATGAATATTATTTACTTTTCAGATATCATTTACACGCACGATGATTATTATTTGAAACAATATGAATGGATATTTATTTAATCGTATTCATGCTTAAAATATTAATACCTTAAATAGAAATAGACTCTTCAAACGCTATCAATCACCGAATAAAGTGTTTTCATTGATCATTGCAAAAAAAGGCAGTCATCTCTTCACATGATCATTCGTAACGTAATCCCATCGCGGAGCACAATCCAAACATTCAAACCGTTGGAGAGAGCAGCACAGCAACACGCGTAAAATTGTCTCTGGCAGATCTATCGATGACTTGAATTATTATCAACTATCGAAGTGAACGATATTTCGTCAGAATATTTTAATCCACATTCATCAAATTTAATCCACTTGGACATTCGAATGCGATGCAGGACGAACGATTCACGGTCAAATATATCACAGTCAACACTTGCTTCGTGTATCTGCCCGAATATTGGCTGAGAAAATTGTCATCACGGGTGAGTATTGTTGAAATGTAATAGTTTATATACTTACTTTAAAATTCTATTCCGAGCCTCGTAGGTATCGATGCTTTCTTATTTCATCCTATATAGATTCTGAGTTTTGAGTTCCCTCTATTTGTTTACTTGCGTTTGACAATAAATCCCCTAACAGCTGCGTGCGCAAATACAAAAGAGCTGTTACGAGTTCAGTGACGGGAATCTTGGTGGCAAGGTAGGGAACGTCTTTATTGGTCGCATGCGTCAGTATAATAGGTTTCTCTGTTACTTTCCTGACCTTGAGCTGCTACATTATCGGCATCTTAAAATTGATAAAATTATATAAAGCAATTTTAATTATGCACAATCAGTGAGATAAACATTGCGCTATGATTGCCTTATCCATAAGATATGATCGATTAAATAATAATTTAAATCCATATCATAGCATATTATTGACTGCATTTATTCTATAACGGTGCAGTATTTTAGAATATGTAGTTTTTAATTAAACTGAATGATTGTTTTTCCAATTTTAGTATTGTAATAAGCTTATTTTTGCAGGCGACATTTTCATAAGTGTAGAAAACAAGTATAGTATCTCTTTTGAAGAAAAAAAAGTTTAGTAAAAAAATTACATTATTATAATTGATCGATGGAAATCACTTTATTAGTAACATATTAGAGATTAAGAAAGATTAAATTCTAAGATACTATCATTATATAATACTATATAAAAACAAAAGTTTCTATTGCAATTGATAAATAGAAACTTAAACAATGTGTCGTAAAATTTAATTCCCAAATAATCGGTAATTCTTAACATTAAACAACATTAAACAATTGAAATAAAAAAAAAAGCCACAAAATTTCTTTTATCAAATATAGCAACTCGTATAACAATTTACAATAATAAAGTTATCAAGCCTCGCGATACGCACGAAGATTAAATTCGGCACAATATCAATAATGCAGAATCAATAACACAATAATTTCCGTTGAAAATTATACGGAAGATTTACGCGCGATATAGAAATATCCGGTTGATCGGATGCGCGAGAGCGCGCCGGCTCGCTAAAGTGTCGCGACGTCAAGCGTAAAATTATATCCGGTTTTTGCTGTATTTAACAACCCCTAACGCCCCTCCCCCCCTCCTCCATCCTCACCCTTCCGCTAACTTTTGGAAATATATCACCGATGCTATCGGTATAAAATCGGGCTATTTACCGGCTACGTTAATATGGATCAAAACTTTGGTTTATGCGCGGCAGGCGTTATACATGCGCGTTGCCGTCCCGCGCTTATATAACACTTTGATACGCTCGGGCAAGCATTGAGAGGACCGTCGAGGCGTGATAAAAGGCGCACAAATCATCCCCCTTTTTTAAAAATTGTCATTTTATCATTATAGCGCTTATTGATTGGAATGGATATGTATGTATTCGCCGTAACCCGGGGGCTCGGGTACATAATATATTCGGTTGATTTTTGCCGCCGTGATATATAGATATTTAACTGCAAAATGTCTGTGTTTCTATTTTTCGTGGTTATAGCGATAGAACTTTTAATCGACAATGAACGATTTGCTTAGATGATAAGTAATTTACTTTATATTTCTGTAATATTAAAAAAAGGAAAAATAAATGTTCTTATTCTAGCAAACACTGATGCATCCAATAAAACGTTCCCTACTTATAGCAATTTTATCGCATTTTAAAATGATAAAAGGAATATAGTTCTACATAGTAGAAATTTTTCATTCAGAAATACATTTTCCGAAATAATTTTAGACGAGTATAAAGTAAACTATAAAACTTTTGTACGACAAGAAAAAAAAAACTTATCAAACTAAATTGACGTAAAAAAAAAGAGAAGAATCGCGTCGACAATAAGTTCGGGGCACTAAAAAGCTCTGGCACACAGAAAATATATATATACACGGTATAATAGCAACAGCGACAAAAAAGCAAGAAAAAGTTAGCATCAGGAATGTCATTAAAGCAAGCGCGTCGCACGTCGAGCTCGTTAAACATTTCTCAGTCCTCTATTTTTTTTTCTTTTCCTTCTCCTTCACTGTTTTCCAGCCGAACGTGGCGCGAGTGTCGCACAATGACGTCAATTATTACTTATCTTGGTACACGAGGCCAAGTCCTGATAACTCGAGGCTCTGCCTCAGCGCGACATTTGCAAGGACTTTAAACATTAAGGAGGGCGATGAGGTCTTTGTGTCTTGCGCCGAGGAGGCGCCCCCCTTAACGAGCCTCGTCGTCGCACCTAAAAGCTCGCACGACCGAGAAATAGTGGTGTGTATTAACCCTCTCTCTCTCTCTCTCTCTTTCTCTCTTATATTATACTTATAACCCCCTCTTTTAGTTTTATTATTATTTTACCGCTATCTTAGCTCGTCGACCGGGCTCTATATGGGCGCATATAGTTGCGCGCACCCCCTAAACGTTTATGCCTATTTGTTTCTTGGGACATACTTTTTTTTTTGGTTTTGTTTTGCTAAGGGTGGAATGTAAGCTCGTCTACCGTAGATTTGTACGCTGACGCGACTAAGATTTTATCTATTGCAGTTTGAGCATTCCAGTGTCTCTTTAATAAAAGCAAAAGGTTCGCTCTATACGGGATTTTCAGTGTGTATAATAAACAGTTTTTTTAAGATATGTAATATTCGAAGGACGAGCTAATATACTTTTTTCTGTTTCAATACAAAGCTGTCCTAATTTTCAATAAAGTTACCTACAAGTAGTTTTTTTAAAAATTATTATTTAAAGATCATTCGTAATTTGTATATTGAATTTTGTAGGAATTGCAAAGCGACAATATTCAAGCTAATTTGTTGGATCAAATCACAGTAGTAGCCAAGAATCAAACGATTGTCGCTTGGGTTACCAAGTTCTTATCTGTAACGTTGATTGTCAGTAAGTATAAAGAGATCTCAATGTGTGACCGTTACGGTGTTTTCATGGAATTGTTTTTATGTTATGGTAGCTTTTATACGAAACCTTGATAAGAAAAAGTTTCGTAAATGTATAAAAAGTACTTATTAATAGAACAATGTGAATGATATACATTTATATTATCTAGTTTACTGTACAGGTTTACTTTAGAATCAAGCTATATTATAATAAACAATTAAATAATTATTTGTCTTAAATTCATTACTTTTATTGAGTTATTGACTACTATTGGGTTTACTAAGAAATCACTACTATTGGAAGTTCCTGTAAAAAAAAAAAAATAATCAGTATCAAATATAAAACTTTATTTAACCATTTCTTATCTGACTAATTAAAACCCACTGCTACTTATTTCATAATTGTTTATACTCTCATATGTTATTAAATCAATTTCAACTTTCACATTTTTTTTTCGAGCAATTCCAAATTAATTTAAATGCTGATAATCGGAATGAATTCTAGTAGCACCTAAATAGTTTCTATTTTTAAAAACTAAACAAATTCATATACACATTATTTATGATGAAAAATAATCATTTAGAATAACTAAACTCCATAACATTTTTGACAACGCAGAATCACTGAACCCACAGTTCAAATACGGCCGACTGGAAGAGTTAACGGAGATCCACGTTGGCGATGCACCAGCCGAATCCATGATATCTCAAAATGTGTCTTCGAAACCAAAGACCATCGTCGCCAGTATCCTAGACGGTCTCCCTGCATCTCTTCCTACAGCCAATCCAGTGAGAACATTTCGCGCGCATCCACTGCCGCCTTCCCCATCCTCATTTATCTTTGTTCCCAAGTGCACAGCTGACGAACTGTTGCGATCGCCTTTTCGGATTTACGTGCGCCGTGAACATCTGCCATTGAATGGTGATTTCAAGCTGGGAAAGGTGCGAAAGGTCAAGGAGGATCGACAGCATGTCAAATCCTCGATCGTCAAGTTCAGTAAGAGGATGGACGGGTCTAGGGAGTATGTGGTGAGTTATCGACCAAAAAAAAAGGTCTGCACCGAGAAGAAAAACTGTCATTATTTATTCATTTATTAATTTATTTCATAGCGATGCAATGCTTCGGATAAAGATAATTTATGTTCATTTTTGGGTCCAGGTGCTAATTTGCGTACTAGAAGATTCTCTGGAGCATCTCACCAGTCACATAGACGAAAATTACTTTACAACATTTCCGAAACATCCGTGTGTCTACATGACCGAGGATCTAATGCAGAATTTACGCATCAAACCTGGTGGTAAGGTTACATTGGATTTAAACGACGGTCAAGAACAGAACAATGTCGAATGTTCATCTATCGAAATATATCCCCACGATCAGTTTGTATCTGAAGAAATCTTTCGCAATTACGTAACTCGCAATTCTCGTTATGGAAAAATCCTGCTCAATTCGCATGCCACTGTTATATTGGAGGACGGGACGCGGTGCTTGGTGAAAATGATGCCGGAAAACTGTTCTCACGGATTTTTCGACGAAGCTGATCTAAGGAAAATCGATATAAGCGTGAGAGATGCTGCGCACATCGAAGACAGTCGACCGATTGAAGAATTGCCCGAGGATATCGATGTACCGATTAAAAGCATCGTTGTCGAGTGAGATCCCGTTGCAAATGTACTCGCGATATTTATTGCATTAATAATAGAATGTTTATTAAAAATCTATTTTTTATTTATAGTATACTCCAAGAGATGATTGTTGAATGTAAAAAAGTCCTTACCTTAAGTTTGGGATTGCACAATATTGGGAATTTCAAGTACGATAGGGAAAATATTTTAATCAGCGGTGCTACAGGTTCTGGCAAAACGACCATTTGCAAATTACTCGGTGAGACTTTAAAAAGTGTACCATACTTTACACACAATCGCTATATTGACTGTAGATCTTTAAAAGGCAAGTAATCTCTAATACATCGCATAAGAATTCATTTTTTATACAAATACTAATATTTTATGCTTAATAATATTAGGTAAAAAGGCTGAGGTTATACAGAAGTTACTAGCAACAGAAATTTCCCAGGCCGTATATTATCAACCGTCAATCTTATTTTTCGACGACATTGAAAGCCTAACCAGTGCCAGTTCCAACTCGGGGGAAAGTACACCAGATTCAATGAATGCTGCTAGGTGAGAAAATAACATTGAAACAATAATAGTACGTGCATTTGAATGCAAATTCAATTCATAATGGCGAAATGTTTCAGAATAACAGATGCAATTTACAATACAATCACCGAATACCAAGCCACGAATTATATCTCGGTTGTAGCCACATGCACCGATATCACCAAAGTCGGCAAGAAATTGCGCGAAGCTCGTGGCGTACATTTTTTTCTCACAATTCTGGCCCTCCCTAACTTGGAAAAGGTAATTTCAACTTTAATCGATACATTTCCTAAATTACCTAATGAACTTAAAAATGCACAAGATTTAATTTTAATTGTGCACGAGGCCTTGAAAAACACGACTGAATACAAATTTGCTCCGACAGGAGGATAGAATCAAAATTCTAAGATCGAGTCTGCAAGACAAATTGTACCTTACGAAGGAGATCGATTGGGACCATTACGGGAACAAAACGGAGGGTTGGGTCGCACAGGATCTTGTCGTCTTAGCGGACAAAGCCGCTTTCACCGCATGGAAACGACACGGTATTTCTCCAATATTCTCGTAGAACATAAACTTTTTATGCTAATATATATAAATATATAGCTTTTTTTAAACTTTTGGAAATTATTTATTTAAACATCGTTACAAAAATCATTTCTCCATGATGGTTTATCAGATTAAAGTTTCAACAAGTAGGTAAAATACAAAGATTGTTAGAAAAATAAAGACACTTGTATAAAAGCTTAGTACAACCAAAATATAGTCTAATAAGTCAATTAAAAAAATCCCTTTTCTGCACATAGTCAAGGAAAAATCCCGAGCCTCGCCAATTCTACGCGAATCGGACCTCTCGGACACATTGTCCCGCTGCACGCCAGTAGCTCTGCACGGCGTGAGTCTCTACCGGGGCTCGGGCCACAATTGGTCGGACGTCGGTGGCCTATCGGAGGTCAAACTAGCCCTCGTCGAGATCCTACATTGGCCGATCAGATATCCCGAGATCTTCAAGAAGGCGCCCATAAAACTCCAGAGCGGCATTCTCCTATACGGCATGCCGGGCACTGGCAAGACAATGCTCGCCGGTGTCATTGCCAAAGAGTGCGGACTCAATCTTATAAGCGTCAAGGTGAACCACTACATAC
This sequence comes from Megastigmus stigmatizans, assembly GCA_900490015.1. Taxonomy (NCBI): domain Eukaryota; kingdom Metazoa; phylum Arthropoda; class Insecta; order Hymenoptera; family Megastigmidae; genus Megastigmus; species Megastigmus stigmatizans. The sequence goes on from UELV01138857.1 coordinate 25,202, forward strand.
ATATATCTTTTCGTCTACCGTATCAAGGATGTAGCAAGGATTTAGTTGGATTTTACTGTTACGATTGGGTATATCGTAATGGTAGTGGGAATGAATTGCACTTTTTTGACTTTTATTTATTTTTTTTTCCAGTTTTGCTTCGTTGATTGATTTTATGATTTATTTCGTCAAAGAAATATTTATGTATATTTAAATGATAGTTATTGTAATGTATAACGCTAATGATAAAAATTTTATTGAAATCTTTTTAAAGGGTCCGGAACTACTATCGAAATACATAGGCGCTAGTGAGGAAGCTGTACGCAACGTATTTGAAAAGTATATTGTTGAAATTAAATTAAGTTTATTTATTAAAAGCATAATATTAATATAAACGTATGATTTATTATAGAGCACAGCGAGCGAAACCTTGCGTTTTATTTTTCGACGAATTCGACAGTCTTGCACCAAGGTATTATCAATTGAAACTTCATATTTTGTTTATAGTATAACAATTTGAAATAGTTGATTGGATACGAATTTAAAGAGACATTTCTAAATTAAATGTACGAACAATCAAGTTAACGCGTTAATAATCCTTGCCGACATTTCTCTTATAAACACAAAGAAATATAATGTCTAAATCATTATACAATTAAAGTATTACCAAGTGATTATTGAAGTTTCCAATTGCATCAACATTGACTAATGAGCGTTTTTAATTGTCGTATTAAAATAGACGAGGACACGACAGCACTGGGGTGACCGATCGCGTGGTAAATCAGTTGCTAACCCACTTGGACGGGATCGAGGGCAGGGAGGGTGTTGCTGTTGTCGCCGCCTCCTCGCGACCCGATCTGCTTGATCCTGCGCTTTTGAGGCCGGGCCGACTAGACAAATCCCTGCTTTGTCCCTTGCCCGATGAGGTATACGCTTTGTGCCACTCTCGACTCATAACCAGTTATTATTTTCTCGTATAACTTCCTTCGGTATACTATATAAACGCAATTTTTGCTTTTTCTTTCAGAATGAAAGAGAAGAGATTTTAAGTTCTCTTTGTCGAATGCATGGAATTGATGTATCGGATTTGGACTTGAGAGCCATATCAGCGTTAAGCTCGAATTTGACCGGTGCCGATTTGAATGCGGTTTTGAAGCAAGCCAGACTTAACGTAATGGAAGAAGCTTTGGAAATGTCTAAGGTAAAGATAAATTTTTATTTTCATAATTATACCAACTTGTAAAGAATTCATAAAGCACACGTGAGATTTGTTTTAGACCCATCCGGAGACTTCTTTCGATCAAACTGTCACACAGCGTCATTTACTGGAATCTGTCAATTCGACAAAGCCGTCTTTACTGGCGATGGAAAGGGAAAAGTATAAGAGAATGTAAGTATTTATTTATATAAAAGAATGACGCGAGTGAGTCTATATGCTTATCGATAAAATTTCAGATATGCGAAATTTTCAAAGAGCGAAAGCTATCCGATCGGCGAATTGAAACACCAAAAGGTAACGTTAGCATAATGGATATACTGTGAAATTAATTATGCATACGTGAATCGAAGACTTATTTTTGTATATGGTGCGTTAGCATTAAGACATGAAAAGCTTTAAATACTGCAAAAATCAATCAATACAAATGATATATTTTTTTAAAAGTTAATAATTGAGAAATATGAGATATTTTATATATATACTATAGGTGTGTGTTGTTGGCCAGTAAATTATATCACACTACATAAAATTGTACAGACTTGATTATTTTCATATATCTTCCAATATAGTATGATCCACAATTCCATCGGCCCTTTACCAGAAATATATAATCGTTCATCTGATCAGAATGCTTATAGGCCGTTCAATTGTTACACAGCCGTGATCGCCGTGTCCAAAAAAAAAGTAGCGAAGCCGCACGCGAGTTATAGCTCCTTAACAAGGATAATAAACTTTAGCTACGTTATACATACCGTAGATACATTATAGGCGAGAGAGAGAGAGAGAGAGAGAGAGAGAGAGAGAGAGAGAGAGAGAGAGATGATCGAGGGTAGCTGCGGGTGTGTAAAGCGCAGTTCCCTGCGCGCGCGTATGTACGTACGTACACATCTATAATGTAACTAAGGAAACGTTAGAGTCTAGAGCGTGGGTATATTAGCATACGCCAATCTACCCCGTTTCGCTCCACTTCATCCTACCATACACCTCGCTGAACGCCGAGGGGTTTATTATCTTATGGGTTATAATGGCTGCTGCTGCTGCTGCTGCTGCTGCGAAGAGAGAGAGAGAGAGAGAGAGAGAGAGAGAGAGTGAGGGTGAGCTTATAGCGCACGCGCGCGGATCGCACCGTTCGTTTATATATACATATATTAAGCGTGGGATGCAGTAAACACTGCTCAATGGGGATATTAATTTCGTTTTTGCTTGTTACGCGTGTCGATGCGGAGGAGTTTACACTAATTATAGTTGTAATGTACGTATGTGTCAATAAACTAATAGTTAACAATTTTCGAGTAACTCGTTATTATATATATACTTAGGGTATGGTCTATTCTTAAAGGCTGATAGGAAAAAGAAATATATGTAGGAAATTTATTCGAATCATTTCTAATTACGTGTCGCTCAACTATACATAGGTACTTGATATATACATATATTGTTTTATTTTCATCGTCGTCATCGTCATCATTGTTTGCGATTGATCATAATTCGAAAAGATTCATCAGTCTAGCATTGATAAAGTATTCTAAATAAGCATTTATCTTCGTTGTCATATATAATTCCTTAGTTAATCGCTTGAAAATGAACGTTTTCCATTATCTACATACTCGTAAAAAAATCGGCGATAATAACTGTTCGGTTTCTAACGCTATGCAACGATACACTATGATGATCTGGCTGTACAATCAAATTCAAAAGTTAGTAAAATTTAAAGATTAAGCTTTTATAATTTGAAAATATATTTTTATACAGAACTATACACTAGTATTGAAGATTGAAACCGGATAAAATTGATTTAAATGTGTTTAAAAGTATTTTCTGAGTATATAAAGATTAAGTTGACAAACTTTTGGCTGCGAGTTTGCCCTTTATTACCACGTTTACAGCTTCTAACATACATTTTTTATCGTTGATACATGTTTAAAGTATAATTAGTTATTGTTATACATCGACACTATTTTTTCCTTAGTTTTTTTCTCGATTATACGTGAATATCGGTATCAAATCGATAGATATATTCTATACAGCGCGTGTTAAATCGCCATTTAAACCAATCAATAACTTTTAAACACGCTTCTCAATCCTTCTAAAATGTTGCTGGTGTTCTTGTATCGTTAATATCTACTTATTTACAAACTTTCAAGCGTGCGTCATCGTTTCGACTATCGGTGCTGCACATAGTCATACATAATTTCCTTTCTACACCCGAAGCAACGAAACTTTTCATCGCGAAAACAAGGAAAAATAAGAAATAAAAAAAAAAGGTTCGAAACGAGTTAGAAGAAGAGCAGCAGCAGCCAAGGCAAGACAGAGAACAATATGTCTGAAGTTAAGTCGAGAGATAAAGAGAAGAGAGAGAGTAAGAGACTTGCGCGATATATGTATTGCAGCTGCTGTGCAAGAGTATATATACGCGTGGGCGGGCCGCGCTCGTAGCTAAATACTGCGCGCAAGCGAAGTTTTCGTATTAATAATCGGTATAATAATTAGTATTTTCACGCGCGACTTAGCAGGAAGGATGCGGCCTCCCCCCCCTCTCTCTCTCTCTTCGGATCTCTCGTACTAAGAGAGAGAGAGAGAGAGAGGTAACTTCGGGGATCTTGATTTTAAGTTGAGGCGCGCGTGCGAGCGAGCGTATATGCGAGAGACGCGGAGCTATGAAGGAGGGCATATTTCAGTGCGCTAATGTCCCGCCAGATAAACTACAATATTAGCTGCCTGCTGCGCCTGTGATTTAATTTAACTTTGCCCCGGCGACATCCGCCTATCTCTCCTAGCGCCTCTCGAGCTATACCTACCACCTACACCTCTCAGCTCAAGCTGTACTCCCTTCCACTGGCAATTCCTCGCGACCGGGCGCAGCTCTATGTATTCGATTCGCCATGTGCTTTGCTTTTCGAGCTCACGCTCTTCTGGTTATGTATCGGATGTTTTTTTTTCCCCACCTAACGATGGCATTAACGATTAATGATTTTGAAGGATTTTCAATTCTGTATCGTCGGTTGAATAAATGCCGTTGATACTATATTATCGTTTAGAGTAACATATTCTGTTTTTTAAAAAAAATTTAATGTACGATTAAATGAGTAAATATTATATTGTATATATATGAAACTTGAATGCATAAAGTTCGTAAGTACAGGAAGTATACATACAGTTAATATTATTGATAAATATTATCTTGGCTATTATGAAAATTGTAAGAATTATTGTATTATAGGTATTACTAAGAGATATGGTAGCTTTAAGTAGATATTATGTTATATAATTACAAACAAATTATTTTTATTGTAGAACAACACGAGTAATCAATTTTTTTTTATATTTATCAAACAACAAAAAGGTTTAGAGGTTTTATAAAATAATATTTAGTAATGATGCTGGTGGGAAAACCATTGCAATTCCTGCCACGATACTTCTCAATGTCATCCTCAGCGTTAGTAAAAACCCTCTTCTAACACTAAAAGATCCCACCTGCAAATTCAATGTAAGCAATTATTTACAAAATTGTAATTGTTACCAAATGACATCTTAGAAGCTAAAGAGTAATTTTGAAAGAAATTCGTATCGTATAAAATACCGCCATCAAGAAGTGTCTTGTTCGAACATTGAACATGAAAGGTAAAATCACGTGAACCATAACATGTAATGGAACTGGCAAATGATGCGACGCTTCTATTTCTTGTGTACTATTCATGTTGCACAATGATGCAATTGTTTTTAAAATTAGCAAAGACCAAATATTTTTAATAACCAATTCTGAAATACCAAGTTCTAAATGTCAACTGAATAAATGATATTATATGTACCGCGCACCAACGTATCGAATAGTAAAAAAAAAAAAATAATTTGTACCTCGTTGCCAATACTTATGCGTAATAATTTTTATCATTTAGCATTATCAGTAAATATGCTGTGTTTAAATGAGTAGCAAATATTATTAGAACAAAAGACCCAGTGCAATAAATTCTATTTAAAAGCAATTCTTTTTTCTATTTACAAATCTAGTTGAAACAAAAAATAAAAGATGAAATTCCAATTAAGAAAATGCTTCATTCGAGTATATACGCGAGTATACGCACAAACACATCTAAAAAGTAAGCGGCGCGCTTGAATTCTTCGGAAACTGCGTGAAACGAAAATTGAACCATCTTGTGCCCTCGCATAAAAAGCCCTTAACGCCTAAAGCCTTAGACAAACTTTCTTTCTGGCCCATTGAAAGGCAAAAAAGGAACACACCTCTACTCAGCGACTCAAGCATTCAGCGGATGAGTGAGAGAGAGAGAGAGAGAGAGAGAGAGAGAGAAAAAAAGCGAAACACACAGTCGATGTATAATAATACGCGCGACGAGAAAAGTCTGCGCCATGAAGAAGAAGAGAATCGCGCCAATCGTCGAGACGCGCGCACTTCCGTTGAGTCGCAAGACTTGACTTTCGATTGTAACAGGATTAGTTCTCTCTCTCTCTCTCTCTCTCTCTCTCGCCTATAGAAGGTAGTAGTAGCAGGGAAGAGGGGAGGGGGGATGGGGGGCGATAATCAGGGATAAAAATGCGACAAGCGCCGGCATTTACGCTAACTAATGTCCTTCAACCCGCTAACCGAGTTATCCCGCAAGTCGACTGCGAGCTTTGTGTGTGTGTGTGTCTGTGTGTGTGTGTGTGTGTGTGTGTGTGTGTATAC
>UELV01138858.1:0-17351 GCA_900490015.1 Megastigmus stigmatizans
CTATTTATTTATAAATGATTAATGTGGAAAATTATTAGAAATTTAAAGGAACTATATAGATAATATTATCAAAAACACTAAATTAATTTTTTTATTCGTTTTCATATTTTTTTTTCGTGATAATTTGGTTTTGCTTTTCTGTCCAGGTATTGGTCTGATTTTTCATTTTGTCCTGGTATTGGGTATTTTACCTTAGGTACATCAAAGTGTTCATCAATATGCGATTAGAAAATGTTTTTCATTTAAATTTTACTTTTTTAAAACTTTGAATCCAGTAACATATATGTATCTATAATAATCAAATAATCAAATCTTTTTATTTGATTACATTAATCTTACGAGGTACATTGAGCAAACCAGTTTGCGGCGTCAATTGATTTGTTCTTCAACAGTTTACTAAATTCATATCATAATATAAAAATATATTTCCAAATTTATCCTTCCGGTAATTTTGAAACAAATAAAAATAAAAATGCCGATTTTAAATAAATTTTTCAATTTCATAGTTTTGTAACACAAAATAATGCATTGTGAGAATAAAGTAAACATATTTTATTTTTAAAAAGATTTATTAAGTATAAGATTTCGTTTTGGTCAGACAAAGTATAGACACAGTTTTCATTGTACAGAATTCTATAAAAATATTATTCACATTGCTATAATACAGGTTTTGAATTAAAACGCCCCAATGTTCTATTGTATACATAAAGTGCAAAAAAAATACATTCCAAAATAATTGAAATTAATACGTGGCAATGAAGCTTCACTCATATTATATAATTAAAATATCACAATTATTTTTATGTAAATTTCCTAATGCTCTAGTAAAATATAATTTTTTAATATATACTACTTAATAATCATATAAATGTATCTCATGCCTATGCCATTCACGCGGCCTTAATATAAGTTATAATAATTATTTACAATATTATTATTCATGTAAAGATAAAGTTTTCTAATTTAATCTATAATACACAGTTGAGTAATTTTTTTTACTTTTTACAAAAACATCTATCGCTCATTGGAAGCAATAATTATTTATTAAGTTTTCTATTGCAATCAAATGAGTTACAATTATAATTATCTATTATTTACGGTTGATCTGTACAATAACCGATGTTATTAGCTTTCTGATTCTAAATCCTTTGTAATCTCTACAAAATTCAGCGTTCAAATATACAATTAGACTCTTTACAAGTTTTATACACTGGCACTTGCAAACCTTATATCTTTTGTACTTTTTAACAGTTTTATAGTTCCTTTCATTGAATGATTTGAATGCAAATATAATTTTACATTTTTCAACTAACAATAATTTTACTCTCTATAATAACAAATATTTATTACTTTTTAACATATTTGAAGATTATTAATTTTTACAATAAATAAAAAAAATTTATATATAATAATATTAGATTCGGTCTAGTATTTTATTTTAATATGTAATTATAGATAAATTTCTTTTTACTAAAAATAAAGAGTTACAATATCAACAATTAAAAGGAACAATAACCTTTTTTTTATTTGGAATGAAAATTTGCTTGCCAATTTTTACAAAACTACTTAAAAACATGAAAATAAAATATCTAGCGCTCAAAAAGTTTGAATAAATTTACCAATAATATAAAACAAAAAGAGCTTTATATTCACTTTTTCATTAAAGCAAAATATTTGCTATAATAAAAAAGTTTAGGTAGTAATTCCATAAACCACACAAATATTAAAAATAGCAGTAAAAAGCAAAGTAACGTAAAAAAAATACTACAAATCTTATCACAACGTAACTAATCACTAAAAATGCTTTTCTCAATGTTGACTGATCGTTTTTATGTATTTTATTTAACTAACTGACAATGTATGTGCACATAACTATAGTCTTTAAAATTATACCAACTTTAATTTTATATATATAGTATAGTATAGAAAATAAAAAATATGTATGAAATATATTCTACTTCATTGCGTTCCTTACACACATGTTTATGACATTTAAAGCATTCTTCTTTTATATTTTGTAAAGTATCAAAATTTTAGAGCACTAGTACATTTATAAAAAATGGATTGTGTAAAATATTAACAGTGCAAAAAGTAAGTACTAATGCACTTAACACTGTGTTTGATGGAAGACACAAAGTCTAACAAAGTTTTAGTACAGAATGCTATACAGAATTTCTAAGCATTCTTATAATATTTAATTAATAAGGCTTGAATTTATATACCCTGAAAATTTTTAGTTACTTAATTGTAAAAAAGTACTCTATGTAGAAAATTTCATTAAAAACAATACAAAAAACTCGATACTGAATACAGTTATTGATTATTTTATCAAAATAAATTTATGAATTATAAATTAATTCAGCTCCTTTCAAAAAATAGTAAGTGCTTCTAATATTTCAACAATGCCAAACTTAAAATAAAGATAAAGTGCAATAAACGTTAGTTCTAAAATTTACAAATCTACTAATATATAAATTATTGTTTGCTTCTGGATTTCTCAAAATGCCATTTCATCATTTCTCTTTCTTAATTATTTCATGACATATGAGTAATTGCTTTCAATGAAATATTCTTTTTAAAGAGTAAAATTGATACCTAAGTACAAATAAGTAAACGCATTTTTCAGCTGGCGTTTGAGACGTCAATATCAACGGTCTCATCCTTGAGCAGCATTCGCTTATCCTCTTTTGTACCGCTCTGCTTCTTACCACCTCCTTTGCGTTTGCCTCGATTTAATACTCCATTCTCTTCATCCATCATTCGCAAAATTTGAATCTGATCGGAACTCTCTAATGGTGCAATGGAAATGTCTCGAACCGCTCTGAATTTACCACAATTGTTCAGGTGCTCGTTCTCCAATCGGAAGAAGTTCCAAACGAATCTTCTGTAATAAAAAAAAAATATTTTTTTTCAGTATAAGAACGGAAAAATAATTCACTTATCAAACATTTCCTAAAGCCTAAAACTAAAACATTACCTGAAAACTTCAAGGGGGGCAACTATGGAAGTCATCAAATCATTTCCAATGAAGCCATACTCTGTTAGTACAAAACTGGCCATCCACACAAACCGTAATACGAAATCTTCAATTATGGCGAAGTAGTAGAAGCTCTGAAAAAAATTATAATAAAATACGACTTGATAATGATTACAAATAAATTCTAAAATAAAACTCACAGCTGAGGAATAAACAACTTCTTCTCTTAAAAATCTATTTTCTCCTGCATTTCCATCCAAAAGCCCCCAATCCATTTTTATATCCCAGGTATAGGAATATATAGAATTGATGAAACAGCTAACGAGCCAGAGCCAAAGCCATGGACTCTCCCAAGTACCTTCATATTTATCTAAAATAATAATTATTGTTATATTGCAGAATTATAAAATTTAGGTAATATTGAATACGCGATTCCCTCCGTTATTATTTGAACAGTTTAGTATACCTTCGTAACGAACACGCAGAGTGAGGGTAATAACGACCAAAAAAGTCGTGGCGTATTTGCCAGCGTTGGCCAAATGTGGAAACGCTTCCTTGGAGTCACGATAACGCCGGAGACACTGGGCAAAGCGAAACCAAGCGGGCAGGCAATTAACAATTGGTCTTATAAAAAGTGAGCCTGAGGTACATTGAGTTGTGTCTGCGGCTTTAAGCCAATCTCCACCGTTGGTAATATAAAAGCAGGTGAGAAAATGGAAATCAAGAAGAGCAGTAGCCAAGCTGTTCAACTGATCCGCCAGCCAAAAATCGGCGAAGTTGACGTATACAAAGGGAGCTATCAGAACTCGCCACTGAAAGGATGCATATCTTTTCTTTCAACGTGTGCTTTTAATATGTATTGAAATGAAAATATGCTTTAATCTAGTAGTGCCTAATATACGTATTACCATCAAAATTCAAAATCTATGTAAAATTACTAACCACAATCCTTAAAAGCCAAAATCTAGCCTCATGTCGAAATACTTTGAAGGGGTTTAACAAAAAGGCCATCATTATGATAACCAAAGCTAAAGGATTGACATACGGAGGTATGCTGAGACTTGCACTGTATAAAAAGCTGAGCAAACTCAGAGTCCAGACCACTCCAAGAACAGCTGCCAGCTCCATGAGATGCTGTTCTGATAGATGATTGCGCGGGTCAAGTTCAAATATCAGTACATGATTCACTCCCGAAGAACGCCATCCGTAAACATTCACACCGATTAGGAACAGAAACTGTATGATGAGCAGTGGACCTCGATACAATCTGAAGGCAATTTTCAGATTTTCACCCCCGTCGTGGAATATTGCTGAAAATTTAAAAATGAACAAATTATTTCTTATTATTTCAAAATATTTTCAATACTTTAGACAAGTTATATATTGACTTTTTTTATTGTGCATTAAAAATTCTCACCTGATAATACTACTGCTACAAAAAGAACTATGAAGCTACCAGAAAACAATCCGACCTTAAAAGTTGTCCAAGGACTTTGGTGTTCTCCAAGAGGGGGTACTCTTAGTCTTTTCATAGCTCTTTGACGATCTCCACCTTCTAAGCCATTTGTGACAGTTGCTTCTGTATCTTGGATAGTCTTGTCAATATCTTTTGATGTGTAAAAATGAGAAGTTTCTACACATTCCACTCTCCATTTTGATCCTGTGTCGACTGAAAGCAGCTGGAATAAAAATTTATAGTTAAATAATTTCTTTTTTTATTTACTTAATATATAAGATTTATAAATATTTTATCATGAAGATGTTTCTTGTAAGGATAGAAACAAGATATTTATAGTTAGCATTAATGATGATCATGAATAAATTTTAGTATAAATTCACTTCATCTGATTATTTCTTTTTACATTGAATATTAACTGTTAATTTTAATTTATTTAAATTTTCCTATAAGTGTTTTTATGAATAATTCATGCATTAAATTATTTTGAACTTTCACTATTTTTAGTCAATTTTAGCTTTTGCGGATCGTTCAAAATATACCTTGTCATGTTTCTTTAAAATCTTTCGGAAACCAGTGTAATTCAGATTTTGATAATTTTGTAGAAGAATAAGCGACAGGTAAAATTCTGAGAAAGCAAGTTTTAGTTCTCTCATTTTTCTTGCTGGAAGGTGAGCTTTGAAAGCAGCTTTCCCTTTGTGTTTGCCTCCACCGTGCTGCAGATCCTGGGCAGTTTTGAGTTCGCTCTGTAAGCCAGCATACTTTCGAGTTGCTTCTGCCAATTTTTCTGTACAAAACCATTATAATTTATTTTGACTGTATTCCAAAAAGCACTGTTGTGTTATATTACACTTACCTGAGTAAAATGTGTTGATTTTTTTCAGTTCCCTATCACAAAAAGTGAAAAATACTTCATCAAAGGAAGCAAAATGTCGAGTTATTACTTCAGGTTCTACACTTTCAGCAGAAGGTGCTTCCTCTACCGCTGTATAAAGCATTGCTTTCATTTCCTACAAATTTAAAATTTCTCAATAAATAATTTGCATAAATTATTAGTAAAAGATTCTTTATTGTCCCTCACCTCATAACTTATATACTGCTTTCGCCATTCAGGCGTAATGTGTGCAGAGAGATGCTCTGCGAACTTCATTTTGTTTCTCTATTCAATTATTATTCTCTAAAAAAAGTTAAAACATCAATAATGTAACCATTCTAGTGTCAGAGCTATAATGCATTTAGCTTAATAAGAAGAGGAATTTTTTGATAAACCCCCTTTTATAGAGTCACCGATCCCTTTGTCGGCAGCTATGTTTCTTAAGCAATAAAATTCTTCAGAGAATTTGGAGCAAATGTTTAAAGAGTCAATTGACTTGAGATACAACTACATATTTGAATTAATCTGTATTATGTTCTAGATTGCAAAGGTTAAGCAATGTATAATGAATTTAACCTATTTAAGCATATTCTAATCTTATTTCACAAATACTTTTGATGCAACTTTTCAATGAAAGTAAATATATTAAAATATTTAAAAGTAATTTAAGAATTCATCAAATCAATAGTTTTGAAGCAATCTACTTTTCAAGAAGGTATAATGTTCTTTTAGATAAAAAATTACTTACGTTTTAAATTTTCAATATTAAAAAGAAAATACCTAATATTAAAAATCAGAGAAATAACATTAAAAAAATTACTTTGACATTTTGGATGGAAAAGAAAAAAAAAACTTAGTACACTGGTAATAAGTACAGTCTTGTACTAGATTATCTGCATTTAAGTGTTTCTTATCAACAGCACTATAAAGAACTTACAACTATAAATCCTTATACAATAAGTACAAATATTTGCAAGATAACTTAGATAACCAATACCATGAATTTTATCACTTGGCAGTTGGCACACGTAAAATTTAAGTACATAAAAGTATCAATACGCGAACTAGTTACAGCATAAAACTCACCTTCGACACATGCAGAACACCAAATGCACTTGTCGTTATTGTTGTTTCTCTACTATCGGACGACGATTGAACATAATTTTTTTTAATTTTTGTTTCTCTCCTCTTCCCTCAAACAATCAAATCACGTGACGTTTCGTGTGCGCATGTGACGTCATGAAGAATAACTATAGTCATTGACTATCTTGCTTTATGTATACATATATATACATTTATACATATGCAAGAGCTATAGCGCTAGTTTGTGCGGTAAGTAAATATCAGCTGGTCGATTGTTGGAGAGAGGTTCAAGATCAGAGGGGAAATTGAGAATCTTATTAATGAATCCAAGGATTTTGATCTTGCCAAGTGTATACCGAATATGCATGTTTTTATCTTTCTTTTAGGTTACATGCATTCAGTATGTGAATTGGATTGTGCAGTTCCATGCGTCTTTCTGGTTTTATACCAGCCACTGCAGTATACTGCTGAAATAGATTTTAAATAAAAACCTTTATGATAAATTTTATAAACGATATTATAGTGTATTAAAATGTATTGGACTTAGCAAAATTAATTTTGGTAGTTTTAATTTAGTGAAAGTATGTGTATATATGTACAGTGTTTTGAAATTCCCGCGCTTATAACAAGTTGAATGCAAAATCGATTATGATTGAACGATCGAATGATCGATATTAGGTGATCATCATTGACTAATCGATAAATATAGTATTGAAAAATCAAAAGCATCTTTTTTAATTTTGAACACTTATAGCCTATATAGGCATAAACAAATAAAAAAAGTAATAAGTTTTAGGATTTAAATACAAAATAAAAAAATCTAATAAAATCGTTTTTATGTTAATTATATATATTTATATAATATATGTGCATAATTAATTCTCCTAAAAGCATAACGGTATTACTTATGCCTAATAAAAAAGTAAAATTAAATTTTAGACTGACGCAAAAACTACTTATAGGAGGTTCCTAAAAGTTTGTGACCCCCCATACATATACTTTACATAACACAACTATTAATTTTACCAAAAAAGGACAGTTTTTACAGAATAATTTGCAGCTTGCTAAAAGTTATTGATTGCATATTTCACATAAGTGAATACTATGTGATAGTTATACTATATTATCTTATAAAGAAAACATGAACATAAATCGCAAAGAAAATAAAATTGAATGAATAAAGAGCAATGAAAATTAAAAAAAAATATTGCAAGTAAAATAGATAGCGAATAAAACTTGCGAAAAACACATCTAGGTATCTAGGTATTAGTTTTCAATTGATATATACATGTATTATATTAATATTATCGAGCGATAATTAAACACTATGCGAATCCATTAAAAAAATTTTTTTGTTTAAAACTCTAAATCGATGAATCTAATGATCAATTAAACGTACGTAAAGTCTACTATATTCCATCCTTGACCGCTGATTACGTAATCTCATATATGTTTAACCATACCAAACAATTAACATTCATTAAAAAGTACAAAATCTATACGGTAACTCTAGGCTTGGTGCATTTCTTTTACGTTTTTTGTTGCGTATCCCATACATCTCTTTTGCTGTGATATATAGGTACTGCTGCGAAACTTGTTTGATAATCTGGACTTTGGACTCATGCACATATGTATACGTGTACATATTACACGTAGCGTAGCAAACTATACGTTTGTGCAGAGAGTGAGAGAGACAGAACTCGCATACAAAAACTACACACCTCATCTTTTCGTGATTCGTGGTTGCAGATTCAATTCTTCCTCTATTCAAGTATATTTTTTTTTATTTTTCAATCTTTTTTCGATCGTTTTCCTACCCTTTCTGCTTTTATCAGAGCGAAGTGAAGAAGACGCAAGTCAATGGAAATAAAGATATTTCAATCAGTTAAAAAAAAGAAACATTTATAAGTATAATGCACAATAAAGCTTATCACTTACAAACTATAGAAAATAATATTAATTTTATACTATTTTCAGAATTCTATAAGGTGCGCGTGCAGCCGATTTAAAATTCAAATACTTATTTGACTCCGAACATGGGCCGATTGTAATTTAAAAAAAAATCACAAATAGAAAAACTAGAGCAGGCAATCCTTTTACAAAGTAAATTTAAAAAAATAATCCCTTTTTAAATATTTCTGATACAAATCGACCGAAAATCCCGGTCTTCGTACGGACCAAACACATGCCCGCTATAACTCCAGCCCTGCCTTCGCTCTCTCTCTCTCTCTCTCTCTCTCTCTCTCTCTCTCTCTCATTCTCCCACCAAGAGAACCCGAGACTCGAGCTCCACGCGCGCGCCGAAGGCATTCACTACAGGCAGTATAGTGTAGACCCGCGCCAGTGTCCTCTCAGTCTTCCGCCGTCTACACGTACACCTCGATAAAGCAGAGTCGCGGGAGCCCAGCACGCGCGCAGCAAGCAGCTCTCTATCACCACTCTCGCATACACTGCAGGCTCCTCGCGCGCCTCACAAACGGAGCTCAATATTTTGTTTTCTTCATCTGCACCCGCTGCATTGGCCTCTCGCAATGGTGACGACGAAGCCGTAATTGCTGCGCACACGACGCGGACGTCGATCTGCTGTTTATCGAAGCTCCGAAAGCGAAGAAAAAAAGAAATTTTACTGCGCTGGCCGCTGACTGCACACACATACACACACACACACACTGACACAGCTGGGGTGCTTCGCAACTTTCACGCGCGCACTGTACATATACCATACACATTTGAGCGCTGCCCACCTTTGTTGTTTGTTCTTTAGAATATATAAATCCTATGATGAAAGTGTGATGTATGCATAAGTGCGAGGCGTAGAAAGTGCATGATCCAGAAGAGAGAAAAGGTATACTTAGTTGTTTGCCGCTGAAAGAGGAGATGAAGGTTGCCGATGCCGTGCTCTTTTAACCTACACACACACATTGAGACGAAGGAGGAAGAAATAGAATCATCTTGGTGTACCTATCTCGGCGAGATTTAAGCGTGTCTATAGCTATATCTATATATGCACACCTAGATATACGTATATAATTGCGGAAGAGGAAGAAGGAAGGACGACGACAACGAGGTTATAGTCTATTCGGGGATATACGACACGCACGCAACGAGGTGAGTGAGTGCCTGCGGTTGAAAGCAAAAATCTTGTCTAAGGGTGGGGGTAGGCTGTATCTATCTATAGTTATACTTAACGAGGCTCGATAAATGCATCATATTTAACTTGTAGAAAGCTCGAAAGTTTTTCATTTATTCGTGTCGAGCTCCTTGTGACGAATTCGAAAATTTCAAAATAGGTCAGCCTTTCCTCGGTTAATACTAGTATTCTTTCACTTTTTATCGCGTGTCAAGTAATTCATGAATTCGGAGCTGTTTACAGTTTAGAATAAGTAATACTCTGCTGTGATATCGTATTGAATAAGTTTTATTTTCTTTTTTCTTTTTATTTCTTCTGTGATATGTAATTAGGATGTTAACTACTAAGTATAGCGCTCAAAGTGGTGATTTCTACAAGCTGTGTACTCAGCTATTTTGTAAAAATTACAAATTTGGTCCGATAGCTGTGTGTAATTATTCAAATAACCAAGTTTTATAAGCACAGAGATAATCTATTCATACTTACGTTTGCCTCTAATTTAACAAGAAATAAAAATTGCGTAAAATTAATTATTTTGACATTCAATTTAAAAAAAAAGTTTACAATTTACGTTTATTATTTATTATCATTCTTGTGTATAGTTTCTCGAATGAAAATCTGCTAGTTGCAATTTTTAATTTCGCGTAATATAATCACTCTGTCTAATTTAGTTAAAAGCTAAATTATTCACAATTGAAGCATTGAAAAATATTGATGCGAATAAGTAGTAATCGCGACAAAAACAAACCGGACAAGTTTTTTCAATCATCGATATCCTCGTCATGCATACACAACAATTAAAATAACAATTTATTTAAAAAAAAAAGGAAAAAAGAATATCTTATTTGCGTTCGCTATTTTTAAAGTGTACATTATGTGCTTTGACAAACACACGTATTCTAACAACTGGTCGGAAATCACGCGTAACCGCAAAAAATTAATATAAGGGTATAAGTACCTATATTGGCATTTAAAACACATGCGAAAGCGTTCGCACGTTGTATAGGCACGAAAGTCTGTAAGTATACGGAATGAAAGAGAGAAGAAGCGAGAGAGCGAGAAAATATGTGTGTCACGGCGTGTAGTAGCGTAGAGCAGAGAGCTCCCAAACCATACACACGCTGACACGCTGCAGCGTTCATAAGTATACGCACGCACGCAAGCCCCCGACGACAATGCGCTTGGGTAAATTTTTCCCCCATTTCGGTGTATATCGATCTGCGTGAATCTCCCGAAAACAAAAAAGGAAAGGTGGAGCAAACGCGATCCTGTTACTCGAAACACTTTCAAACGTTCTCTTTCTAAAACTATCGGACATCTATCGGTAAACGTGTATTTATTCGTATTCCTCGATTTTCCTCGATAGCTGGCAAGTGCGTTTTTTTTCCATCACGTTTAATAAACGTATAATGTAATACGGAGTTGTTCTCGCGGGGCCGAGTCTCTGCAGCTTTCGAATAGCGACGAAGTGCAAAGAGAAAGACGGAGAGAGAAGGATAGGAGGAGAAGAGGAGAAATAAGAAGAGTCGACGTCGCCAAGAAGCAGAGTTGAACGACTCCCGCGATTCTGCCGCCACGGAGCGCCGCCTCGCTGAAAGTTCCTGCCCCGTGCATTTCTCACATACACACGTATCGTACACATCGCTTTTATACACTCATATGATAGAGCGAGAGAGGAAAGTGCTGCGTGTGAGACTTTCCTCTATTCTGATCGCGTGCGCCGGGCAGGTGAGCGCATGTGTGTGTGTGTGTGTGTGTGTGTATGCAGTGTATGTGTCGAGCCTCTATTTCTCTCTCCTCCCGTGTCGGTATTTATTTTAAGCCGCTGTCACGAGTGTTGACCGTTCGGAATTACGGTATATGTTCTGCAGCCCGGCCAAGTGTGTATTATATACACACGAACACATGCCGGTTTGATAATGAGGGCGAGGAACGAGAGACGCGCTCGTTATATACATCGAGACAAAGATAGAGAAGCACAGATTTTTTTTTTCGTCTGCTGCAGAGATCGACTATACTTAAAGTCGCAGCGTGTTTGCGCATACAAAATTCGTAGAAGGTCAATGCTGGGCACCGACGCGTACATGTATATATATAATACACACAAAGCCTTTTTGCAACGAAGCGCGAGATCGTAAATCGTACATTTATACGATGGACGACGAGAGAACGATTACGAAACACATCGACGCGAGCACGCAATACGCCGACTTTTATCATCTCTTTTTCTCTCTGTCTCTCTTACTCGGCACACTCGTACATGTTTTTCTCTTTTTCGTAATCCTGAATATCTCGTGCGTCTGTATGTGTACACGATATAATGCGACCATCTGCGGTAGCTTATCGTACACAGGAATATGTCGGTATAAAATGTTACGTATTACGCGATGCGGAGACTGACAGATAAGCACGTGCTCCGAGAGCTATTGTCGCGTAGCAGACACATGCGCGTCTGTACGATTTTTGGATTCTAAAAGGTCGCGCGAATTTTACTTGTGCAGTAGCTGTTGGTTGCGTAACACGCGATTTTCAGATGAGCGACTCGCTTACTTTTTTGACGAAAGAAGATGCGCGTGAAAGTTGGCGAATGAAAGCTTGGAGATATCTAATAGAAAAATGTTTAATTAAAATAATCATCCTAGAAATTGGTTGATCGCCTATTAGCATTTCTAAATTTTTTAAGTGAAATCTATGAATATTATTGCACAATTTTCACTTTTTTCTATAGAGACAGCCAAATAAAAAGCCGGTTTTCTCAACACGATTCGTTATTTACTTAAGTAAATACTTTTTATTGCAGGAGAGTCATTATTTATTAACTAATGTTTTCAATGATCCAATAACGTTTTCAATGATCGAATAACAATATTGCAATTATTTCCATTATTAATTGCTAATGGAAATGTCGGCGAGACAGAAAAAAAAATATGCGAATTGACGATGGCAGATGTAGTCTTTTACATATTATATCTTACAGTGGCTTACATGTGTAGTAGCGAGATATTTTTAACCTTGGAAATAAACTCCTTCAATTCTGCGCGGCTCGAGAGACGCTTGGAGAAAAATGTCGAAATCGTCGTGGATCTAAGAAATTAGTGCCATTTTCATTCGAACATACTTTTAAACGGTTGAATATTGCACGTATATTTATTAATGATTTTTGATTGACATTATTTACTACATTACATTTTCATGCTGAAATTTCTTAAGCAAGTTAAAAATATACAGTTAGATATTTTTATCACGCGTCCTGAAAGAAATATTTGTTGTATGAATTTCATTTATAAACACCCTTCCAATCAATAGTTAATTTTTAATAAATTATAACATTAAATTATTTTACATAGTATTTGATGAACAGCCAACACTACTTGTAATTGTAAAATGTATAAGAATTTTTAGCTCTAAGTTCGATAATCGAACACCGAATGCAAACGAAAAACAAATGCCTAATACTCCCAAGAATAATATATATAAGCCTAGGAAAACACAAGCACACGTATCTGGAAAGCCTATAACAGTCTCTTATAGGAGATAAAAAGTCTATGGTCTGCCGTTTGAGAGAGAGAGAAAGCGAAACGTATTAGAAATAGTCGAGAACGCCGACAGATGCGGAGGCGCGCTTTGAGCACACCCTCGACGGGAGCCAATGCGCGCCTCGCACTCCTCTATCTCTTTCTCTTTCTCTATACATGGCCCGCAGCAAGTTCATCCGCCTCTCTCTTTCTCTCTCTCTCTCACTCTCTCTCTCTCTCTCTCTCTCTCTCTCTCTCTTTCGTTCAGGGACGTATAATCTCGCTTTTTTTTCTTCGAGAAGTCCGAAGTTGTAGGGGGGCACACATTCTTTATCGCTTAGTTTTCGTGTGTTTTGTGTCTATCTTTGCTTGAAATTTTGCTTCGTGACTGACTGTATTACTATCACTTATATTCACTAGTAAGTAATGTATCACTTTATGTTCACCATTACTTGAGACAAACTTTATTCAAAATTTTAGGGCTGAGGTAATGTATCGAATAATTTTCTTTTAAATGCTTTGATTCATTACACGTGTTTTGGAAATTCAGTTACATGTTACCCAAAACAAATATTTTAAAATCGTTCATTAAAATTTCAGAATGAAGTATAAAAAATTGAGTTATGCCGTATAGTGTACAGTAACAAATATAAATAATATGCTTATTTTGCTTCGACAAAAAATGTGTTATATATTTTTAAAATGTATTTTTGTGAACAAAATAGCTTCACAATTCGAATTCTTGAAAAAAAGTATTTCTCGAGGCATTTCTTCCATCCACGAGAAAAATAATTTTTTTCGAATCTAACTGATTTTTATTCTATGCAAAATATTATTAGAACATTATTTTAAGATGAATGTCTTTCTCGACGATTCAGGATTTTCTTAGTCATTGATTCGGAGACTTTGCATTCACATTAAAATTCGTTTAAGCGTCTTAATGAGCAGTTTAGTAATCGAGAACTATTCATTAGGAAATGCAAAGAGTTTCTATATTTTGATGCTTGTCGATTTAGTACTTAACTAGTGAACTCTACGTGACCATACTATCTTCGGGTCTGATTAGAAGATGAATCATGTTTTTGGAAATAAAATAATTACTGAGAATCGGAGTGTGTATGATACAGGCCGAATAGTGATATTACGTATTAATCGTTATTTTGAACACATCCGTTGCATTTTGTTTTGTCGAAAAGCAGTCCTACATTATTTATATCTCTTTCTTGTTTACCTGAAAATCAGATCACTACGTCAATGGCTTTATATATTTATGAGACAGACTATATTCCGAGTAAATAAAAAACAAAATTGAACTTTGGAAATATGCAATGAGTGCAGCAGAGGAGAAGATACAAAGAGTAAACTATTCTCTCGAATCGATATACAAGCGATATATATATAAGGTATTGGATGAACCATTTGAAATAAAATCGATTGCGGCATCAGCTTCTCTCGTCTACAATGAATCAAGTAAATACATGTATACGTACAATCGGTGTGTTTTTGTGCGAGCTGCGCACGCAGCTGTGCGCGTATGCGCAAGCTCATGGCCTAATTGAATTTGAACAGAACTTGCACTGTAAGCTCTGTATATACGCATTTCTTTCCCTACACTCTAAACCCCAAAGTAGAAAAATTGACGCAAAAAAGTAGGAATTGACAGATTACTACTTTAGCAAAGTAGGAATTGTGAGATTCCTACTTTAGAGCAATAGAAAAAGTCATCCCGATACGTGAAAAGTAGAAATATTAATAATAATCACTAAAATTTTTCATCAGTAAAAATCCATACGAAGGTTATTAAAAACAATGCCATGATATTGTGCAGCAAAAAGCATTTTCAAAACAGTATAATTAAGCTCTTTTATCTTCCTTAGTTTCAGAGAAAAGGATCTGTGAAATTTTGAAAATTACAAGTAACGAGTGAGAAGTTTTCAAATATTTTAAAGCATCCCAAAACTAATAATTAAAAAAGAATCTATTTATTCATATATTTCTAAGAGTTGGTTGTAAAAAAATTTAATAAAGATTTTTATTATGAACATAAACCACATTTTATTTTTAAAATGTATTTTTGTAGGTTAGGATATTATTGATTATTTTATCACATACATACATATTAGAATAAATAATTAAGTTTTTTTCAGTATATTAGGATCATATATGCTTTTCAAAAGTAGAAATATTATTATTTCTACTTTTCATATACCGGCATTATATTTTCTACTGCTCTAAAGTAGGAATCACACAATTCCTACTTTTTTGCGTCAATTTTTCTACTTTGGGGTTTAGAGTGTATATTTTTTAGAAGGTGAACCTTTACCGAAACTTCTCATTGAGCTAACAATGTAGAATTAATTTTGTGCATTAAGACCTCATTGACTTTTCCCGTACGACATTCGTTTCTGGATTTACATTGTCTCGATGGAAATGCATTCAAGTCAACTATAAGTGTTTCAAAAGAAGCAATGTTTGGGACGGTCGAGTCAATAATCCATACCGATTCAGTTCGTGAAATCATCATACATGCAAAGATATTGAATTATACAGCATTACACAGCAAAGTACGTGAATTGATGTTTGATGCGAAAAAAAAAACAACACTTTTCACGGCTTGCATATACTTTCTATGTAGAACAGTGATTATGGGTTTGTTAATTCGAGTAAGACATAATTAAGTGGCAGAAAATTTTATTGCTGTATACATAAGAAAAATAATGCAGCGAATGAATATCGTAATGTCTGATCGCAGAAAAACCACTGCTCGATCAGACGGTCGTTAATGGACTTTTGTTTGCGTTCATTGCGAAGCTGTTGTTTCTTGTTTTTTGCCCAAGATCGACCCCGAGAGACAACGAAAAGAGATTAACGCCGTCATTGAGATCATAAAAATGCATTCTAATTTTAGCGTTAAACTCTATAGGCGCGAGAAAGTAAGTATATACAGTCATATATTCGCCTCTAATGATTCATAGTGCACACTCCAGACGATAGATGGAACGAATTTTTTGAATTTTTCATAATTTATCGAGCTGTGATTTGATTACTGATTATGCGGTGCATTGGCTGAAGGTCGAGTTTACGAGGAAGTCGTGTAATTACATTACCAAGAATACTTGTTTGAAAAAAAAAAGAATGATAAGCCATTTGCATATATCAGTTAAATAAATGATTATATAGATTAAAAGAGAGAAAATTTAAGTAGATAGTCCGTTTTTTTTGTTTTTAATTATGCCATGCGCGTCAGTCGTTTTCAAACAATCAAACATATTTTAATCTCACATTTCTAATCTCGCGCTAATTTTATCAGCACAATTAATTTATCTTTTACATAATAAATTTGAAATAAAATATGCACAAGCTCAAATCGCAATATTATAATACAAACGTTAAAATCTGTATACTACTATTCTTCGCAGCCAACAATCCTCGAGCGACCAGTATTAAAAATAATCAATCCTTGACACTTAATTGAATCAATCATCTGATGCATATAGCATAGACGCACTGCTTTTTTTCGCATGTATCGCCACCAAACCGATCCACAGACTATAGAACAATGAAACACTCCGCAAACACATCGCCTATAGCATAGAAAATGTGCAGACACGCTTCTCGCTTACGTTCCGCGCGCGCGGGCGCTTTTTAATTGAGTCGCAAATTGTTCTCGTGTGTGTCCCATGCTTGCTCGGAAATTCCCTCTAAACGTTGACCTCGATACACACTCTTTTATTCGTCTTTTTTCTGTTTATACATGTACAGCGATCCATATATAAGGATTGCGTCAATTGTGCTTTGGAGCTTCTTTTACACTGCAGTGGACATTTTTTCCGCGGGAGTCGTAGCTCTCGTTATGCTTCAATATGTGTACATGCGTCCAAAGTAAAAAGAAAGCTTTTTTATTGCTTATAAAGTAGGCTTGTTATTTCCAACTAAAGCTGAGCTATGCAACTCGCGAGTAATATATTTATTAGCACGATGGCTATCAGTAGCGTACAAACAGCTGTGTGCTCAAGGACGATGACTTGGCATTATTATTTCTTAAAACGTTCATTTCCTTACCAGTGTAAAGCAAGCTAACTACGCGACTCGGGATGTAAATGGATTAATATTTCTGCCTGTAAAGTGAAGATATTGTTCGGTGAAAGAAAAATCTCTCCAAAAAGCGGGCGATCGAAGCTTTGCACTAAAATCATGACTTGCGATATTTCTCTTAATGTTATGCACATTTATTCACGACATCCTGTGTCTGAAGTGACTGCAGCGAAAGATAAATACCATTATATGCTTGAAAACGGAGGGAAAAAACACGCAGG
>UELV01138861.1:0-19818 GCA_900490015.1 Megastigmus stigmatizans
TTTTCCCCCCCCCCCCCCCCCCGATTTCAATTTGCACTTGAACAGTCATACTTTTGCGCTTACGTATATCGACTTATTTTATGAATTTCTTAACAAGAAGTGATTGGAGACGATTTAGTGATCCGACTCCAAGCCATAACATGTGAAACTGGTTTTTATATAAACCACTTTAAATTAAAAGAACTTTAAAAAATATGAATAATTTGTTTATAATGATTTTATCAAAAAATCTATATTATATTTATTCATTGCACTTATTAAAAAGAAATTGTTGGTTACCACTGTTACTCTTCTCGAGCCTTACCTCACACCCTTATTTATACAACAGTTTCATTCCGTTTTGTATTCCTCCCTTGTCCCACACAACTCCGCATTTGCCCAGATTGCGCCTGTGGAGCAGGGAACTCCATTTACAAACCCAATGGGATAAATTCTGGGGTAACCCGTTCCAGAATTGTAGTACAGAAAGATTCGATTTGGGGTTTATGTCACATTAAATAGGCTTAAACTCCGAAATTGTACCATTTGACGTCTAGCTCACTTTGTGGGATATGAAGAAATACCTAAGTGTACAGTTAAAGTGATGAGCGCGACAGCAAGCGGATCACCCATCCAAGTGCTAACCTCGGCCGTCGCTGCTTAACCTAGCCGACAGCCCGAGGTTTAGGATCCGCTACTTCGCCAAGTATTTAGACCATTTTTTTTTTTAAATTTATATCAGATTTTGGGCTTGATATTATAATAAAACGATATTACCCTCACGGAGTAGGTGAAGTTCATATTCATATCATGTTAGTCTTATAGCTGGTTCAGTAAATATAAACCCAAATATGATAAATGATACTAGACCTATGATTATACAAGAATTTTTCAAATGAGATATTATTACAGTATTGATTTAATATATCTTCCACAGAAAAAATGAATAATGATCTAGGATATGGATCTGGTGTGGATTTAATTTGCAAAACAAGTAAAAAATGCATTTTTGGTGGATATATGGATTAAGATCGAGTCAACTAATGTCAACAGCCCCCGGAGTAAAGATGGCATACAACTTATAACTATTATTTTAATGAAGAGTCTTTGACCAAAAATGGTTTTAATATTTAAGTATTATATAAAATTATAGCAGTTAGCATAAATAGCGCATATCAAAAGAATATCATAAAATCTTGCTTTGCAATTAAACTACCATGCTAAATACGCTTATCTAGATATCTACACCAAATATAATTGAATTAGAAAAAAATAAAACTAAAATTATATTATTAAAAAACATAATTATAAATTTTAATTATGTTAAGAAATTAAGAATTAAAGTGGACTTAAATGTAACAAATTGAAAAGCATAGTCATTCATCATAAGTATACACTGATTTAGTCTGTATATCTACTTCAATATAATACAAATTGTTCTTTGTTTTAAATATCTTGCCTAAAGTTTTTTCAGATCCCTTTCAAGGTTAAATTAAATTGCAACTTTCTAATAAGTTTTTAAATTCAGTTCATTGAAAATATCGAAACAAAGATTCGTCGAAAAATACTTTTATTTCATTGTGATATTATGTTAGTGTTACGTTAAAAACACACTTTTATTTGCACAACTTGAAAGAATGCAAATTTGCATTGACAAATAATTTTTTAAAGTCGTTCAGTGATATATTTAAATTTGCGATACTCTCGTATGTAAATCTATAAAGAATACTTAATTGGTATTCATTTATGTACATTTATCCGAAATACATTAACATTATTTGACTTTTAGAATATATTTGCACAACAGAGTCACTTTTACTTTTTAGTTTCTACAAACTCGAATTATCATAAGACGTAAATATTTTAAAAACATTCTTTACAGTAGTTCTATAAAAATTGATACTTTTAATACGTGTAATTGAATCGCTCGCTAGAGCACTTTCATGCTATATTCCTGGAACATCTTACTATCCCGCATATAACGCGAGGGGCTATCGTCAATTTGTCGGGTCCTCGCATTCTCGAAAATCCTGGTCATATTGATTCGCTTGAACGTGTGATGAGGAAGAACCAATGCGGCATATTCGGCTTTTTCTTCCCACACAGGCGATTTCTATCATTTCCGAAAGCCAAAGTCTTCTCGACGGGAAGACATATGAACGACCAATTGAGCGGACAGGACCTCGGCACAGGACTTAAAACACAATCGATGTAAGTTCCATGGGGCAACGTCTTTTTTCTCCTCTCTTTTTGCCTTTGTCAATGTGTGTCCTCGGGGGGGGGAGCACAAAAAAGCACAGGAGGTACAGAAAAGATGACTTACGAAATCCTCTGTGGGATATATCCACTCTCGATATATCAATATACCTAATTCGCGTCGAGTGCATGAGGAACGACGGAATCGAGAGGGGAAACGATATCTATACGGAAAAGAGAATAAAAAGAGTCTGAAGAAGCGAGATAGGGAGCTTCAGGAAAAGTCGCAGAGGAGAAAGTGAAACGAGCTCAGTACAGTAGATGATGAATTGTCTGTGCGCGATGGTATTTATTTATAAAAAAGCTAAAATAATTCTGTGATCGAGGCATTTTACGAAAATTAGCGTTTCTTGTTATCGAAACCGTTGTCTAATCCATTAATAATGTTGAATTTACGATCAAATAGAAAAGATCATTTGTAACATTGGTATTTTTCATCACTAACTATGTTCTTTGTAGCATATGGATACACAAATTAATTATACATCCGCTTCCCAGAGGATCATTTCAAAGTAAAAAATTTTGCGCTATAACTATTCATGTAATCAGTAATTAAAATAATTATATATTATTTAATATAGATTAAATACACGCGACAAATATACACATTGGATAGCAGAACTTGGAAGCTTATATTAATTATATTAATTGACAATGTTTATTTCAAGTTTATTTCTATATACATATCGAAAAAAAGTTACATTTGAGTTTTAAGGAATTCTTCCAACTATTAAATTATTATTTGACAATAACTCATCTAATTTTCATTCTCAAAAATTATTTGTCATATTATTTTCGTACCAAAAAAACTATTTAAGTATAGTAAATTGGATGAATATTATACATGCAAAATCTGCCATAAGAAAAAACTCGTGAAAACAAAATTAAAAAGTTCAAGTCATTTGACAACAATTTTATGATATATATAAATATTAACAAATGAAACTGATTACGTATTAGTGAAAAACAACAGATGTACAGCGCATCATCCTAAATTGACTCTATCAGTCCTGCCGACAAGTTCTGCGGTTACGTACATGTGTGCGCCTCGACGTGGTGTACGGCGTCGTGCCAACATCCCCCTGACACGCAGCGACACACACACACACTCACACGCATGTACACCCACACAAGCGAAAATAATCACTCAGTCATCGTTTGTTTTGGCTTGATGGTCTGAAGGATACAAAAGCAAGTACTATACGGGGAAAAAGTGGAGTGAGTGCGAAAGCCGAGAGTTACATATATAGTACGTATATACACACGCGGAGCCACTGCCACGAGAGAGAATGACACTGAAGATTTTCAACTGACAGGGAGAGAGAAAGCGTGAGAGAGAAAGGAGGCGAGGGTGAGGCGAACGAAGCAACCCTTCTCTAATGACTTTTCAAGGGCAGCTGCTAACCTCGAGCCTCGCTTGCGGCTGCCCTCGAGCGTCTGCGCGACTACGACGACGACGATGTCGGGGCGACGATGTCAGCGCTTCCTCTCTTTCTCTCTATATTATACCTTTCGCGCGGCTAACAACCGAGGCCCGCACGGTGTGTCGAAGATGCCGCGCGTTCTGTCGCGTATTTTACACCGCAACACTGCCTGCACCGCAGCACACACTCATGGCCAAAAGTACATTATAGGAGCGTTAAATTTTGCAAGATAAAATTCAAATTTAGTGTGAAGTGTTTTTATTGCTCTTTGCTTTGGCGGACTAGGTGAGTACAGAGAGCGTTATCTTGAATGTGTTTTACCGGAATAAACTTTGAACTATACTTTTTTATTCTGCTACGTATAGTTTGTTACTTTATTTTTTACTTTTTAGATGATCCAGAAAAGCTAATTTTTATATTCTATAGCAAATTTAAATTTATCAAAATTATTATTTTTTTAAAGATTTCTTTTGAATTAAATATATTAAATAGTTTTTCAACTGATTAAATTGAAATAATAAAATGTAACGTATTTCGTTTAAATGCTTTTTATAATAAAATTACAATTGTCCAAGATATTTTGATGATAAATTGTATAATTTATTATATTATATTATTATAATTTTTAATTTTATATAAGTTACATGTTTTTTTTCATTATCAAACTAATTTCCGTTCACTTGATTCAAAAAATGTAAGTGCACTTCAATTTTTATTCATTCATCACATCATAAAATTTTTTAATACATGGGGACCGTTACTAAAAAAAAGAACAAATAGTATTAATGAGGACTATAGATATTTAATTATTTATCAACTAGAACAATGTAATAAACGTAATACAAGGTAAAATTGAAATTACTGCTTTCTTAATTCAGGATGCAAAAAAGAACTCTCTACAGAAATAATCTCTTCCTCAAGCTAAATATTTGTGTTTAAGAGAAAGTACTACATTATATTGAAATACGCGTAGAAAGGTAATTTTTATTAACAATTGTTGTTCAGAGTATAGTAATATCAGATAAAACTCGTTTTCTTTGAAAATTAAAAAATTTACAAGTCAAATATAATATAATATGAATGCGATTCCCCACGAAGAAATGAAGCTACTCGAAAAGTACTTTTGATCAGTAGTGTACGGATCCCAGCAGACTCCGGGCTGCGGAGGCTACAAAAGTTGAACCGCAGGCCTTGAAAAAATAAGAGCTGAAGAAGAAGAAGAATATGAAAAAGGCAAGAGGGGAGTGGGTGGGAGCGAGACGCATAAATGAGAAACCATGACCCTTTCTATTATGACAACGGCGTGCAAGTGTAGGTATAAAACCTCAGACTACGGCCGCATGATAAGTGTCCGAAGTTTTCCCCGACTGCGTGTAAAACTTGCAAGTGCGTGTGGGGTGCAGTCGGGGCAGCTTCAAAAGAGCTTGCCTGACTCTGGATTTTTCTTTTTTTTCTCTCCTCATTCAGAGTGCGCGCGGATAAATGCCCGAGCTCGGGGGCTCGATTCTTCCCCGTCAACGGCGACGATTTGTCTTAGCGTCAAAGGCATTACTCTCTCCTCCCACTAGTAAACTCTGCTTTCTTTCTCTCTCTCACTCGCTGTGTTTTTCATCGCATTGTGCGGATTCAAGGGGGCTGGAATTTATTGAAACGTTTTTGCAAAGGGGATTTTTTTAATTTCCTCTCTCTCCTTATTCTTGTCTCGCGCATTGTCCCTCCTTTCCCTTGTACCTCACGCCGTGCGCCGTATTCATTCTCCAAGACATTTTCTAACTAGAGTACGAGGTCGAGATTGTTGGTATTATAAGCTTTCGCGACACTAAAGGTTTTTTACGAACTATTTTCCGCAGCAAACTTTTTCGCCTTGCAAAAATGCTTGTGGCACAACAAAATGTTCAGTCGTGCATTTATAAAAGCTTTGAATTCTGAACTTTGGATTTGATGCTCTCGTGTAGTGTCAAGATTTATTGAAAAAAAAAAAGAAAGTTTTTACAGAAACACTTGAAGCATGAATTTTAATTTTAAATTATTTCCATTCCAGTAATACTACGGTCTAAGTTTGAACTATATTTTGCATGTATTTATAACTTTATTTTTGGAAGATTTTTCGAACGACCTCCGGGTGGTTATGTAATAGATGCACTTTGATATAACATTAATAAGTAAGCTACTTAAAAGCAATAACCTCCCAAGATAGTGCATGCCATTCCACATTTGAAAAGAAGCTAATCCCTTATTTAGCCCTCATTCTCTTCCAGTTCACTCATCCCTTCTGAAACTTATGAGTTTTCTACAAAAGAAGTCGAGCCAAGTTGCGCACAAATTTTAGTTCCTTGGGCTAAAAAAAAGAAGAAAAAAAAGTAGAAATACGGCTTCAGCGTTTTACAAATGCCTTTTTAAATGTAGCAGTAACCTCATCTTTATCCCATTTGAGAAAATGCTCGCTCTGCAAGAAAATCTGGAAATAACGGCCATCCAACTGAATCACGTAGTAGTAACAAATTGAGAAGTCAAATTAACTGCATGTGCCGGTACGAAATTTGAAACCTAAGCGTTACGGTAGTGTGTTTCAAGAGGAAAAGTAGATAAGTTATTGTTTTGTATTTATTGTAAACAGACTTGTATATAATAATATATTTGTAACAATCAAAACTTATAAAGAGAGATTATTACTGCACTAAATTATTTCTAAAATGATTTAACGTTTCCACTCTTCATTTTGATTTACTTTTCAGGAACAGTAAGGTTGATTGTCCATATGTATAGCATACTTGTGTATTAGGTCTGGCCATATTTAGCACAATTCTACTTATTCACGAATACGAGGTAAGGAATATAAAAGGTCTCCAACTACCTTCGAAACTTCTACATTATCCCAAATTTTTCCACTTATAAAAAATTTATTGGAAAAAAGCTGTTTGTCCCTTCAAAATTATGCAAAAAATATCAGTTTGAATTTCAAAGAGATTCTATTTTTGGCTTGTAAGAAAAAATTGTCTAAAAAATGTCTATCGCGACGAATTATAAGAAGTTTTAAGTCATTTCATTTATTACATTTATGAATGTAATCATTTTGCGATAGCAAGTATATTTTTCATGATTTGCTAAGTGGATATAAGAAAACGATTTTACGAATTAGTTTTAGAATGCGACTGTCCCTTATAAATCCTCAAAATGCATTGTTTATTATAAACAGCAAAGTGGAATGGAAAGCTCTCCCGCAACATCCAAAAAGTTTATTCGTTTCGGTAGCCATTTGACTTTTGGCGATTCATAAAAACGACGCAATTTTCAAAGTTGCCCTATACTGGATCGCGACTGGGCCCGCATATTATCCCTATTTCGTCAACTTTCTAGCGTCAAAATTTCCGCGTACACTCATTTCACACTTTCTACGCTCGCCCTATTGCAACTTTTGTCTCATACAAAATACATACTCTGGACTCAGAGTAAAAGAGGATGAGAATCGTAGCCAGTGCAGCAGCAGTAGAGAACATTTTTTACTACTCGGCTGAATTTTCATCCCCTACATTCGACTCTCGCACTCTCGGTAGGCAAAATAAACGTAGTCGTCGCTCGCAGCAGGTGCACATGTAAAGCCTGCTCCGGCCGGAGGCCGTAAACTCGACGGTGGCAACGGCGGCGACTGCACAACGGCATCGAAGAGCGCCTAGGCGCTTCCATAGCCGCAAAACCACAAGTTTCACGATAACGCGATATATACACTCGCGAGCGAGAGCCAAATCCCCTGCAGACGCGTAATCTCCGCCGAAGTTTCGCCCTTCGAGCTTTCCCTGCCAATTCTCTGGCCTTCTCCATCTTGCTCAGACTCGTTCTCTCGACGGCTCTATCTCATTCTCTCTCTCCTTCTCTTTTGTTATCTCTTCACTCTTTGTATGCTTCCCAATTTGCTTCTGTCCTTTTCTTTGGATTCGCTGGGTCCAGGAATGATAGCAGATTTTAGCACTGACAAATAAATGTCTTGCTATAAATTGACAACACACTCCTTAACAACGAACTCTTATGGCTCAGGTTATAAGA
The DNA here is from genome assembly GCA_900490015.1 of Megastigmus stigmatizans. Classification (NCBI taxonomy): domain Eukaryota; kingdom Metazoa; phylum Arthropoda; class Insecta; order Hymenoptera; family Megastigmidae; genus Megastigmus; species Megastigmus stigmatizans. Next base: position 7,701 of record UELV01138861.1, read on the forward strand.
TCTGTGATAACCGTTTGCATCAATACTACTTCGACGGTTGCAGGGAAGTTGATGATATTTCAATTCTGGTTCAACAAAGATGGTATTTCGATTCTGGCTCAACAAAGATGGTATTTCGATTTCGATTCAACAAAAATCGCACAACACGTTAATAAATATGTACAAAAATTATTTATCTCGACTTATCCGATTTGAACTAACATTACTGTTCGTAACAATAGAAGGAAGTTACATTCATTCTTATCCGCATATTGTGTTACACATAGTATCGCATTGGTATCCTCCCCCATCCCTCTCGCCTCTGCCGTACTGATAAGGGACTCCTATATTATTAATGAATTAAAAGGCTACTTAGGGATAAAAATACGGGGACGTGGGGATCGGTTTCGGCGGAATCCATTCAAAACCCATGCGAGCGAGAGAGATATTTGCGAAAAAAATTTCCGCGAACATCACTCTCGCTCTCATGGGTTTAAATGGATTCGATTTGTGCTTTATTACTGTCGGTAAAAGTGCAATCCTAAATGTTATAATTTTGACACTTTTTTCCAATGGAACATTTAAGAATCTTACGCAAGAACTTGGACTTTAAAAATCTTGATATATAAGTTTTTATGATTTATAAGTGATTCACGATTATATTAAATAAAAAAATTATATAATTTTTTATTCAAGCAACATTGTTTTTGCACATAATATAACATTATTAGCGCGTCTGAAAATTACAGATCCTTTCTACTGATCCATTAATTTTTCTCACAATATAATTTGCCCGAAATTTACAACAAATCTTCATTTTAATTTTAATAAAATTTTGTTCATGATTATAATGTCAAGGGTAAAAATGAATTATCACACTCTCTGTTCATTACACTAAAACGCAACGTTTAGTAGAACCCGACACACACTCCCTTCCAACCAGTTAATTGCAACGGAAATAACTCTATATCAATTGCCGAAAAGACTCTCTCGAACAGAATTAATGCTCTACCTAAAGAATTTACAGGATGCACTCAGCGTATCACGTATACCCCTCGGCTGTGGATTTCATTTTCATCAGTTGAACAGCCCCTCCGAGTTTCACTGTTGATGGCGCTGTACATAAAACTGTGAATCCCGGCCTAAAACATTCGAAGAGCCTCCACCGATGCCGCTACTGTTGCTGCTTCTGCTGCTGCTGCTGTTGCACCGCTATACCACCGCTATCTCTCACCCGATTCTGTCACGATTGCTACTGCACTCGAGCTAGTGCTCCAAAATTACGAGGGCTTTTTCGGCGCGGTATTGGCAAATAAAAAATAAACGCTATATAACAATTCTCTGCAGGAATGAGGGAGAGAGAGAGAGAAAGGAAGAAATAGAGAAAAGGAAATAAAGCTTTTATTTGTCCATTTAAGCTATTTGTTACCCGTGTGTACTTGCAATTTACGATTCCCCTTTGGCCAATCGTTAATGTGGACGCGCGTTATTTTACTTGCTTTTTTGCTGCAAGCCTGAATTATAATGGGTAAAGGTACGGGACAGGCTTTGGTACAACTCGACTCATTTGCATTGTTTGGAAAGTCAAGATTTTTAATGAATTACTTTAGTCAGATTTTCTTAACTAGGCTAGATCAATGTGGCAATGACAATTTTAAACTAACTACTTTTATTTAAAATACTCTTTTGCATTTTATAAGTTTACCATTTGATTTTTTTTAAATAATATTCTTAAAGAAACATTAAACTTTGAAAAACTGAAAGGCTTGGAGCACGATTCGATGGGCATTGTAGTACTACGTAGCCAATGAGCTTCGAGCGCTTATCTATTGTATTCACAATCTCTTATGCACTTTCGGGCGAAATGTATAACCTTTTGTATATTAAATTTTATAAAAACTGCTATATTTATAGATTTATACTCGAAATCGAATGTGCAGAATTATTATTAAAAAAAAAAAAAAATAATATTGTCTGTAGCATGCTTTATACATTCGACGAGCCAAAGAATTTCTGTTGAAAAAATGTCACCACAGATTTTCTGTAAAAAAGGACAATAAATTATACACCAGCAACAAATTGCGTACTCATGCTTGAACATTAATCAGCTTTTTCAGGTAAAATTCACATTTTTTCTCCCACATGGCAGAATTATAACATTGGGTTTTCATTTTAGTATTTTACTTTCAACAGCTGTTTTAGAGATGCAATTAATTAGTTAAAAGAAACAGATACCTAAGTATTTAACAAAAGAACAATCTTTCTCTATAAACAGAATATTTATTCTGTATACAATTGCCTGCTTTTCTTCAGCAATTTTATGCATGAATCTATACAATATAACTTATATCTATAAAATTTTACACTCGTTTATAAGTTTCAATTGTCTTGAACAAAATGGGATTTATTTTCTACAGTTTCAACAGGGTACTCGAAATGAATTGAATATCATTTTTGAAGCAAGACATTATTCTATTCGTATAGATAATAGCTATTGTATGTTGTAAAACAATTTAGTGCAGAGAATCTCTTAACAACACGTTAGAACAAAGTAGTTACCCGTATCATTCTGCTAATAATTAGTTATTATACGCAATTACGATAATGTATGCTATAAAACGCAGAAGATTGTACATATTAAGTGCAATTTGATGTACTTGCACTATCGCAGCGTATCGAAGTCGCACTATGAATCAAAAGTACTATTATGTGCTAACAACTCTGTATTTTGAATATGGTAGACAATAATATGGACATCATATTAAACCATCCATTATGAGCTCTAAAAAATCTCTCACGCAAAAATGCGTTTTCATTCACAAATTGTTTCTAAAACTTCGGAATACCCCATTGCTTGACAAAACTTCTAACTACACTTCAATCGCGAAGAGAAGGAAGAAGAATTCGAGTAAAACAAATCAGATTCTCACGCACGAAGGGAAAAACATTGAATTAGAGAGAAAATCGTATTTTCATTTCCCACGGTAAACGCGCAAATGAAATAATAAGAAAAGGAGGAGTGAATCAAGAGGGTGTGGGAATATTCGAGGGTGCGAAAGCTCGTGGTGCGAGAGGCAGAAAGTATGGAGGGAGAGAGAGAGGAACACAGGACTCGATGGAGGCTGCGTCTGCGCCATGCCCACGGTTTCCCGGAGGAATAAAGGAAAAGTGCGAAAATGGCAGACTAGTCCGATTGCGCGAGTAGGCGACCGGCGAAACCAACTCCCTGCTCCCGTCTAAATAGTCGGCAGCGAACGAGACGATACGAGGCGGGTTATTGAAATTAATTACGGCGCAAAGGCACGAGGCTACGTATATCAAGCCGTCGGAGGCTATTAGTCACGGACATGCAACGCCATAGGACGCACAAACAAGAGTAAAAGATAAGCGAGAATAGTGGGGCAACAGATTTGACGCACACAAAAGAACATTTTTCGTCTGGGACAATATGAAAACCCAACTGCTTCTGCGACTGTTTTCTGATTTAGTTGGTTGAAGCTATATTAAAGAGGTCGGTATAATGTTCATAAATAAATGAATAAATACTATTCAATCTATGAGGTTAGAAAATAATATTAAAATGGAACTTAGTTTAAAATAAAGCTTATATAAACTCAGACAGAATTATACGCTAAATGATTTGTTTAAGAATCTATTCAAACGAACATACATTATTCTTTCGTAAATTTGAATTAAAATATTAATTTATACAACAATATTTTAAACTTTGACGCCATTTTAAACTGATATCCTCCCGTAACCAATGAAATCGTGTCTTTAAGTGATGCTTCACAACATAATGCCATCACTTTTTTAAGAGTGGAATAATCCAATAAATCGATTCAAAATGACTTTACCATACGGTTCCAAAACCTAAACTTGATGGATTTGCATAAACTTTTTATAAATTAAAGGTATGTTTATTTCCTACAAAGTGAAATGAACACAATTTCAAACAGTTATATATTTTTTTTATTCAACTTTTTAGTCAATTGTGTTATTTTTTCTACTTTTTCTTTAATATTTTGGTCAAACCTTTTTTCTTTGAGTTTTCTTACACTATGTTCAATCCCCTTTATATGGAATGAAGATTTAAAATAAAAGTTCATACAAATCCATCAAAATTTGGCTTTAGTATCATGTGGTAAAGTCATTTTGGACCAATACATTGAATTGTACCTATTTAAGAATTCAATTGATATAATTAAATTTAGTAGGTCTCAAAAACTGCTAAAAGTATTTTTTATTAGAAAAAAAAAATTGCCTTTTCAAAATTGTGTTAAAGGTAAATTGTTATTTGCAAATTTAATGTATTTATACAGGTTCAGCACTGGCTTGTCCCCTTAAGTAATCAGTATTTTCATTCTTTAATAATTCAATTTGAAAATTTTAAGCTCATTTATATTTCGTGCCTTAATTGAACAACCAATCACATATGTTTCATTTTGCCTTTAATTCTTCCCACTCTTTTATAAGGTGATGTACTCCCTAAATAGTCTACTAATATGTGCGGAGAATTAATTCAAAGATAAAACTTAAATAATGTAGAATGTGATTTTACTCTTTACAGAAGTCTACTGTTCCTTTTCTCTTTTCCTCATAAAATATTTGCTGTAGCGCCTAATTAGTAGAGCACAGAAAAATTACTTTTAAAATTCAATTCTTCGAAAAAAGTAAAACAAATAACAACAGAATGGAGAGATAGAGAGAGAGAGAGAGAGAGAGGGCGCATGGGAACGGGAGCACTTAAGAGACCGTGTTATCCATCATGTCCGTAGGCTTCATCCACTTTCCTACCCGCGTCCAAAATGATAGTATCAGCAAGCATGCGTGCTTTTAATCCCTCTGGAGAAGAGAGGGAGGGAGAGAAAAAGAACACATGAAAGCACCAAAGTAGCAATGTCTTATGCTGGAGCTATACTACACGGTATTAGGAATGTTTTTCCGAACCTGACCGAAAAATGGAAAATTCGCTTGAAAATAAACGCGATTGGAACCGACAAGCGGCTTAATAATTGAAATTATTGAGATAGTTGCAGATAACAAGAAGGCAAGGCAGCAGTCGGGTCCCTTAGGTGCTCGAAACATATCCATCACGATCGCTGCATTGTATATATACTTGCCACTCCACGTAATTTCGGAGAATGAAAAATTAATAAACCACTAAAACTACATCGGGCCGAAACTTTCGCCAATCAAAACATTGAATTTTCACGGTTTTAGGAGTTAACTTGCGAGATTGGGCCTTTGTATCATAGAAACTTGATTCCACGAACTAATTTGATAATTGAATCAAAAGGGTGTTGTATTAGATGTTTTTTAATTCAAAATTCAGGATATCTATTTTAATATTTATCTTTAACGGTTTTATGAATGAAGCTAGTCCTCTTGGAGTCAATTTCTTTATAAATTTCTGATCATTTTTCGATATTTTTAATAAGTTATTATATTACAATGTAATATGCATTATAATTACACAAGTATTTCTATTATAATATGTTATTAATATGCTTTAGTACATTTATTTACAAAACCATTTCACTAACAAAGTTAATTTAACTATTCAATAAAATGTAGTTAAACAGTTGAAAAACTTAAATAACACTAATCTGAACGCTGATTTTCCAAAAAGGATGGGATGATTAGTTATTTTTCATGCTAATGTAACATTAAAATATTTACATAAAGATAGTAGTGATGCAGGTACATGAAAGGAAAGTTTCATTTTGAAAATAATATTCTGCAAAATTCAATGCTCCGAATCAACTTTAAAAATATAAAAAGCGCTGCCAATTCATTGGCACTAAGCTTCCTTCTGCTTAATGTTTTCTTCTAATATACGTTGTTATTTAATTTATAAATAAAGTAAGTAATTTTGATTATAACAAATTTCATTCACCAAATATTGAAAATTTATAATTCAATAAAATATATATTAAAAAGATTTGAAAATACAAGTAAAATGAGATATTAAACATCAATTTCCATCAAATCATTATTAAAATATAAATATTTTTACAAAATCTTAAAAATCAGAAAAATTGAAATATCTTCAATACTTATTAACCAAATGTATATAAAAAATATACAGCTTTCAAGGAACAAAAATGCTATTTATATATAAAATTTTGAAAAAATTAGAACAGTTTTACACCCGTTATTGAATCTGATAGAAAACCGCTTTTTTCTAATATTGTTAATTTCTCAAAAAATATAAAATATTTATTCCTGAAAATTTAACAGATTCATACTAACAATAATCTATAAAATTGAGTACAATTTCATAATGATTAATAAAGAAATTCTAAAGTTATAACCATATTTTCAAAAAATTACATTTTTCGAAATAACAAAAGAACGACGCAAGCAATTTCTAAAAATAATACTTCAAATTGTAGGTAATTTAATATTCTTTTGACGCATATTATAAATTTATTAAACATTAAACTTTCCTTAACAAATAAGTTAAAAAACTAAAAATCAAAAAGTAATTTTCTGAAATAAAAAAACGAAAATCAATGACTCTTAAAATTTATTTTTCTGGATTCAAGCGACAAGCGGCTTTAAAACAAATATTTATACTTTGTAATTTGTATATGCGCTCTAAAAATACACAAGTATACATACATACATTCACACACACGCACACAGACACGAAAAAAAAATTTCTCCAAACTACTAAATTTTCTTCCAAAAGTCTTAAAAAATCTTTTTAAGCATTTTTGGAAAAATAAATTTTCTCACCGGTTCAATACTTCCTCTCTGAGGAAGCAATAATAGTGTGTAATAATTCAGCCAAACAATATTTTAGCGAACGATAAAGTTAAAAATACACGTACTGTGTGCACATATACTCTTACACGAGGTAGACAAGGATTGGGAGGTGGTTTTTTTCATCGCGAAACGAGAAACGAGAAACGTGCCGCCGCTCACGAATTTCCCGAGTGCTTCTGACGGATTGATATCTAGATGCTGCGAGTGTTTTTTTTATAATCCTTTCGTGTCAGCTATCCTTTTGACTTTATTTGTGTCTCATTCGTTTGTAAGCATCGAGTGGAAAATTCTCTTCCTTTTTGGCGTTTTGTTTTAGCACACTTGAGGATGATTAACGAGTTTTTTTTTCTAATGGGAAAATCTTACGATTTACTACGATTTACTAATTACGAAAGGGAAAAGGATACGATTTATCTTAATTTAACTGATCTAATTATTTATCTTGCCCCAAAATATTTTGCTATAAGTATACATATCTTTCGTCAAGGGCTGCAATTAATATGATGTATTAGCATAATCAATCTAATACAAGGGAAAATATTACATTCTACTTTTAGTTCATATCCCAAGTTTTCTCTTTCATAATACTTATTATAAACAGCTTTTTTATACAGTTTTTCAATTATAATTTAGTAATTGAAAAGTTAACTAAAATATATTATACAAGATTATAACAAAGTTTATACGATTCCTGTATAATATACATAAATAAAATTAATACATACTTTGGCTTGAGAGTGTAAATAAAATATGGCGAAGTTCTTCTTTTTAACTCACCTGCAACACAAAGGTACATAAATATATTAGAAACATGTTTTAAAAAGGAACACATATACGCGTATATATTAACTTAGTTTCTAATTGTGTGGCGAAAAAAGCATTAACGTAAACCGACGAGAAGGTTTTTTACATGAAGATAGTATTACTGGTCACCAATTTATAAGTCAAAACTGCTGATTTTCAGACCAGGGAAGGATTGTGTTCTTTGTTTACTTTAATGTTAACATAAATATTAAGGACTTTTATTGATTTTAAAAAAGTTTATTTTAAAATTATTGAACAAATTTTGATTTTCATACTTTTACATGACGTTACGAAGACGTATAACAGTAGAATAGACAGATTACCCAGCATTAATAGCTGTAAAACATTATAGTATGGGAATTTTCATATACTATACAAACAGCATCATTGTCGATGGAAGTTAGGAGCTTTGCCAATCGAATGAATATAATGAGCTCAATTCAAGCGAAAATTATTGGATTGACTACAGAAAAAGTATAATGTATTAACATTTAAAATGAATATACATCTTTCATCGATATCCTGAAAACATTTTTTAATGATTATACGAAATTATAAAAGTTATAAAATAAATCAATACATTCCTATAAATACACGTTTCATTATTACAAATGGTTAGGTAAAAAACATAAATATATATTCAATATTATCAAAACTGCGTCTAAACAGAATTTGTCTATTTACGCAAAGACATAAACTAGCGGGGCACGCCCAAGTAAATTTTCATCTCTAATTGCCGGCGAATTTAATACTAGATACGTAGCAATTGACAGGCAACCTCGGTTGAACTATAACTAAAATTATAATTTCCAAGCTAATGAAGCAAACGTTACCAGCTGCCAGTAATCTTGCGTACCGCGATTTGCTCTATCCCACGTCAAAGCGTTGAATTCTCAATTCATACGAGCAGTACCGAACAAAAATAAATTAAACTTAATAAGAAATAAAATTTAAAAGCCATCGTAAATCTGTTGAATTTCTTAACATCCAGATGCGAACGCATAAAAAAAAATTTTCTTTTACTCAATTATACTATTTTTTTTTTATTGTAACTTATCAGCTTAATTTATAGATTGAATGTTGTGAATAACTTATTTTTAAGCACACATTTAGTTTATTATGTATTATTTTACACAAATAAAATAATACATAATAAATGCTACGCCCTCCAAGCTGTGCAATATACATATTTTAAGCCCAGTAATGTTTGGATCATTTATATTCAAATATAAATTGTCTATATAATACAAAACTTTTTAGTTTAAAGATATTTTCTAAATTATAAATCAATATTGTATAAGAATAATCACCATAGAATGACGAATTCCAGTATAATTTGTCCGCCAGACGATGAATCGCTCAACTTACAAAAGAGCATGGAATTCACATCGTAAAAATTTCGAGAGCAGTGGGAATGAAAACGAGCGCCACTGTTTGTATTCAGCTCGAAGAGAAGAGAGAGAAAGAAAAAAGCTGAAGCAATACTAGGACGAAGGAAAGCTAAAGGGCCGCTCATTAATCTGCGGCCTCGAACGCACACGCGTATACTCGAGCTGGCGGCGTTTTCGTCCATTTTTTCCCCCTTCGACATTAAGCGAACGCGAATATAGCCACAATACGACTCGAAGTGATAGGGAGGAAGGACGCAGCTGAACGAATGGCATGATCGAGAGTGCAGTACGTGCACACAGAGAGACGCGCCCGCGTGGATATCCCCGCAGCAAAAGCGGCACCGGCACTGCAAGCTCTATGGCGTATTGATGTTGCGTGAAGCCGTGGAACAAGGAATGGGGATGTGGTGGCGAGGCAGGAAGGGAGTAGCGATGAAAACCTATAAGCATTTCAAACCGTTTTTGAAGACTGCAGCAGGCCAGCTACGCGCGTCTAGACATAATGCTTTTAGGGGATGAGTTTTTTCTCCCTCGCTTTTTCCTTTTTTTTCTTTTTTTTTTAATCACGAGACTTACAATGGAGAGAAAACTATTTTAACAATCCTATTGTATGATTTTGAGAAGCTTGGGTTGAAAGGAAAGTTTAAATTTGAATTCACGTCTATGAAAGTGAATCGAATTTTAAAACATGTTAGAATCAATAGAATTGGCATGATTTCACGAGAATCGACTTCTCCTATCCAATTATAATCTTTCACAAAAAGCGTAAAATTTATCACCAGTTTAAATTATATATCCAAATGAAATAAAATACGTTCGAGTAAAGTAGACACTGTTCTTACGATTACTCGACACTTTATTGAGGAAAACTTTTCTGACAGACAAACAGATAATTTTTGATGCATTATTAAAAAATTAACTCACTTTTACTTAAAATTACTCAGCTAGTGATTGATGAATAAATACAGCTAGCGCGACCTAAAAACTAGAGGAGTAAAAGCATCAATCTGACCTACTTCCGTTTATTAAGAATAAAAAGCAATGGGATTATGATTAGAATCAATTTCTTTTTAATTTTTATTATATAAAGGAAAAGTGACAGTACTGCAATTCTGTTGAATGTCTGCGCTTTTCATTAAATATAAACTTATTTATTTAATGAAATTGGTTTAATACCCTTGATTTTGCGAAGTTTCGCAATTAAAATTCTACGCTAAATTGCGCGCAGTTCAGGTCCAATGGCGCAGACCATTCCTATATTATAGTGTCCAAAGAGTTCATCACGCAAACATACAATCAAGTTCCTATAATAGCGTCATAACGAATGCTTGTTTATTCCATGAATCTGCAGCGCTTAGTTAAAATAAATACAGTCAGTTAAGTAAGAGCGTGTACAGCATTACTCGCAGTTGGTAAGTGATACAAACCTAAATCTTTTTTTAAAATGTAGAGGGAACCTATACCTTTGGCGCAATTGTATTAGTATCGAGTTCAATCACCACCAGCGTCAATAATCGCTTGGCATCTGCGAGGCATACTTTCTACCAAATTTTCGGCGTATTCGAGGGAAAGTGCTTTACAAATGCGTCGAATTTCTCGGGAGAGCTGCTCGAAAGTAAAGACACGTTTTCCTCGAAATTTCTGCTTAATGTAGGCCCAGACGTTTTCGATGAGATTAGCATCAGGTGATTGTGAAGGCCAATCAAGTAGAGGAACACTGCCTCGAAGCGTTTCGCGTACGTAGCACTCATTGCGGTTCACGTACTTCTCTAACAAAAGATCAACATCGAATGGAATTTTCTCATCAAAGCACCAAAGGCAGAGGTTCCATCTAGATTTAAAAAAAAAGATTTAGGTTTGTATCACTTACCGACTGCGAGTAATGCTGTACACGCTCTTACTTAACTGACTGCAGATTGCTTACAGTGCTCCGAGAAACTTTTTTCATAGAAAGATAAATTAACTCGTATTTACTGCAATAATCTATAAATTTTAAAACTAATTTTGAGGGAAATTGTACTAAATATTTCTCTTGGTGTATAAATACAAGTGACTGTAAAATTGTCGCGTGCGAGATATTATTTATCTCATAACCACATTTATAACTTATTTATATAGTAAAATAGCAGACATCAGCGCACGTAAATTAGCAGCAGGCGCTGTTTTAACGTTACCAACTTTTATACCTCCAGTTTTCAGTTCAAAATCAAAGCACCATTCACTAAAATACAACAATAAAAGTCCCAGCAACGTAAAGAAAATTCATGGATACACAGAATGAAGCGAGCTTATTTAAAATACCTGCAATACCATGAAACCATGAACTAAATTGTTTTCGATCTGCATTCACTAATAAAAAGAACGAAAACCTCCTTCCCATTCATGGTTTAATACTGAAAATATGCATCGGCTCAATGAAAAGAGAGATTGACAAAGAACAAGGACCCATAGGTGGGGAAGCAAATAAAAATTGATAATAGAAGAGCGGCAACCCAGATAATGCATGTAGCATGGTGCGAGAATAGTATAGCGAGTACTTCTAATTACGTACTCACCATTAAGCCCGGAAACTGGCTCATTCCAATTACTATGATTTAAGCACGGAACAAGTTTTCTCCCGCAGCTATGTGTATATTATATGTATAAAAGCAGCTGCTCTCCCCAAGAGAGAGAGAGAGAGAGAGAGAGAGAGAGAGAGTACGGAAATGCTTGCTCGATGCCGTGCGATTGGAAATACATAAAATAGCACACCGGAGTCCCCGTAACTATTGGTCCTCGATAAAGTTTCGGAATTTTCCGGGGTAGCTCTTACCTAAAGTACATCAGCCTATTATGTACGGAAGAGCCCAGCAGCGGCTCCCTCTGGCAATAAAGTAGGCGAGATTGTGCTTTTCGAGCCTGAAAAAGAGAGGGTGAAGAGAGAGGGGGTGGAAGGAGGCAGAAGAATAAAAGAGTTACGCTGGCGAAAGAAAAGCGTTCTTTAGTAGCTCGAAGAGGAAGGTATTTTTAGTGTCCGGTGAGCAGATCCTCTTTTTTTTACAGTCGTCAAGCGGGAGAGTTTAAGAGACAGTCAGGGAAGTTATTTCTCGCGAGAGTGACGTACGGAATACGCCGTCTCTCTGCTAGTCTAGGTAGTGGGTTGGACCGGTAGAAGCGAGAAAGAGAGAGAG
>UELV01138863.1:0-19328 GCA_900490015.1 Megastigmus stigmatizans
TGTGTGTGTGTGTGTGTGTGTGTGTATAGGAAGGCGACGATTGAAGGGACTAAAACTAATTGAGCGCGTCCGGTGTGGACTTGTATATTGTACACGATCACGTTCTCTCGCGGTGCGAAATGCTGAATCAGAGTCTGTCTGTCTGCGGCGAGCTGTTAGTTGCGAGAGATGTTTGAATTTTTCGAGCAGCGAGCTTTCGTTACGGTCAGCGTGAACAATTGGATTCGCCTCGTTACCACTTAATTACCTTGTTTTCTGCGCGCCTTTGCTTATTGAGCAGTCAGAATGTGTATAATAGAAAAAAAACGTACGATCTTTTGTTTTGCATAAACGCTGCGGTAATTATAAAAAAAGGCGGAACGATTTCATGAGGAAAGCAAGTTTCTGGAAATAAGTTATACATTACGTAAAAGGCTAATGCTACAAATGCGTATTAGATAAAATAATGTCTGGTCATTTAGTTTGGTAACCACCGCCAATTTATACAGGCCCCCCATTTCGTTATTATCTGATTATGCGCTTATTTCGAATCTTATATATGCTTGTGCCGTATTTGTTTTTATGAAAATATGATAACTAGAGAGATTGCGATTTCTAGGACCGAATATTATCCTCCCGATGATCAGCGGTTTCTGCCATTTAAGTTTAAATTGCGTCCATTAGCGGCTTAAACGTTGTCATTATTCTCCGTGTTTAACAATTTCAAACGGTTCAATCTTTTTATAATTTTCAGTCTGAAAGCAGTAATAGAAGCTATATCCGAATTCTTTACGATATAAACTGAAAGTAAAAGTGTTCTCAAAGTTCAATAATATTTTCACTCTTAGTACAAGTCGCCTCGTCACCACACACTACATTCAACATCTTTTCACTCTCAATGCTCTTAAAACACACAAAAAAAAACTGTCAAACTCAGCAGCAACAGCAGCAGCTCATCAACTAGGTCCCAAACAACGACGAAAAAAAAGAGTCTACGGTTGCGCAACGGTGTTCACTCGTGGTTTAACGCTTTTTTTGTCGCTGATCGCGCTTACAGGGCGTTTATTATTGATGTTCGACTTTCGCCGCGAGGCATATAAGAGATATAGAAGCCAGGGCAGCTCATTGTGATGTGCGAAAGTCTCATTAACAGACGTTATAGCTCTGCTTATACGAGACTGTAATGCGCAGCGGCAAAAGTACTACGTGTGTCTGATGAAAGCGAGCGAGAGACGCGGGGCGCCTGTAGGACTTACCATATCTTCCCCTCTCTCTTGCTCTCTCGCTCACTCACTTGTGGAACGCGAGACTAGTTAAGTTTAGATTCATCAATCACCGCTGTATATACTCGAGGTATGATGTGCAGCTTCTTTCCATGGCGGAACGTCCGTATAGACGTGTTGCAAAATTTCGAGACTATTTCGCGAGTTTTCGTGCTGGACTTGAAATTGAATCGCTTATAAAAGGTTATGCCAGACCTGAAGACGAGACATTATCAAAATCGCAAAAAGCTGGTTATCGGTTCAAGCAAAACGACAATCATCAAAACCAATTTTCCAGATAAATGTCGTTTTACACCAAAAGAAAATTTACGTTACGCAGTAGAACTATCTCTGCAAATTCTTTGAATGCTCCACGCTATTCAAGAAAATTTAACTAGCAGGGGCAATCAACGAGTCATTAAACTCGAATAATCAGCCCAATAATTACACTCGTCTGTGGTGATACGAACTTATATCGACTTGACACATCTCAACGCTCGTCTACATGTGTTACATGCAAATTCATTTCTACCCTTTTGCCTCTCGCCCGCTATTATATGAGTGCGAGAGGGAATTGATGCTTTATGATTATACGCGGAAGAACCGAATGTGGGTTATAAGGGCACACTATGATTAAAACTTTGCTGCCTCGACGTCCTATATTAACTACTTGTTACTTTGATCCCGTATTAGTGTAAATTTGCTTGTAAACGATAAAAAATAAACATTGGACATAGCAAAATGACCAATGTCGATTCTCGTGAACATTAAAACTCATATACGATGGTCCTTGCATTTTCGCAGCAGTACTACAGTATACCAATCAAATGCTCCAGTTATAGTTTAAATCCCATACAGATTTGCATATAAGAGTCGCGGTAGGCACACCGTCTATACCCTAAATCTAAAAATCTCCGACACAGATACGATTATACGCTATACTGACAGCACGACTTTAGCCGTTTCATTATCCGAATCCGCAAGAGCTATGCTATACGCATATATAGGCGCTCGCCCGCTTTTCAGTGAGTGCGTGGCGAAAGACGTGGAAGTGGAAATATGAATGGGTCAGCGATTAATAATCAAGGGAGTATACATGTACGAACCTTTGGCGCGCGTAATTATCTATCGAATCGCAATATCCCACTTAAATATTTGCGGTGCGTGCTCGTGGAGCCGGACGTTGATTTATAACATAATTACCGGCGGATAAAGGGAGTTTTTAACCCCGGTAAATAGTAATTACTTCTTTAACAACAATGGAATTATATTATCGCAATGTTATATGCACGCATTAGGTAATAATCTCGGCGTGTGCGCGGGTCCCGTGTGTCTTTTGTGCTTTGATACTTGCACTGTGCTGATAATTGGGAAAAATGAGGGGAGAGAGAATGAATGAGTAGCGCTAATAATTTGCGATTGAAATTCGTGTTTAATGCTGGGTCGTTTTGTTGCTGGCTCGATTCGTCAGCGCCATCCGTTCTGCTTTGCCGCCAATTTGTGCATTCAATTATTTTGTCTGAAATGGTGTAAGGAGCATTGTAATTAAAAGTTGCTATCATTGGAATTGAAAACTTAGGACGTGAAGGTCCTTGAAGAGGAAAGTCTGTAAAAGTCAAAACTTTTCCAATGCTTCGGATTTTGTAAATCCAGAGAAACCTTTTATTTGAAACCTTACGAATTTTTTAAGCATTTATTTAAAAGCAACAAAACCAAAAACAAATATTTTTTGTCAAGTTCTAATTGTAAATTATCTCTTATCATTTAAAATACTTACAAATCATAAAATTGAACATATATCCTTGGAATCCTAAAATTCAAATTCAAATGCAAACATAACTACACTCTTACGCTCTCCAAATAAGCATTTCAAGCGAAAAACTGTTATTATCGACATTTTTTCCATCCATCCAACAATCAATCGGCATATACAATTACGAGATCTTTCATACAGCCGCAGTGCACGCTAACTCCCGGAACCCAAAGCGCAACGGTACCAGACCACAAAAAAAGCTCATCTTACAAACCAAAAATCAACTGACAAATTACAGAGCATGCGGCCCGATTCTCAAAGGTGCGAATTGGCGCACACTGCACCCAAGCGCAAAGGCGAGTTATTAACTTTCCACGCACACAAAATATTCTCCTTTTTTGCCCTACCACCGCTGCCGCCGCTCTCTATGTCTTTTCATATAGGGTCGTTACGATAGTTACACAAGCACACATAGAACTGGCAATCTAATTAGACACGTGCAGCACAATGGAGCCGCTGCTGCTCTTTTCAATACGCCTCGATTTTTGTCCGCTATATGATATTACTGCCGAGTCACCTATCTCTCTTTCTCGGGTGTACATTGTACACGCGCGCGCAAAAGAGAGAAAGAGAGAGGGACGAAGTGAAAATTGTGAAACGAGCCGCTGCCGCGCGCAACGATAATACAAATTCGATATGGTAGCATCGCTAACGGAGCCTAACGGCTTCTCTATACTAATTGGCAGTTGTAGGCGCGCTCGCTGAAGAGGATTCGCTATGAAAGGGCTTTATTTACTAATCGGTCAATGTGTAATATCGATGCTACACACAATTGTCTTTTCTTCCCCTTACGCACTTTCCTTCTTTTCTCATCGTGATCGATGAGCCGCGTTGAACGATATAAACCTTCGAAAATAATGATGGATATGGCAATATCGAGGAGTGAGTGTTGGGAAAATAAAAAATCCTTTCGCAACGCCGCTTTCTGAAAAGTGTCTTACTGCTTACCGCGCTATAATTTCCCATATGGTATACATAAGCGGGCGGTAAATCCGCGCGTCGAGCAATATTCATCGGGAAAATTGCGCGCGACGTGCGGTATAACGGCCGCGATCGTGTGGGCGGGGAGTGAGCTAAGGTACATACATACGAGGACGGCGTTAGTTATGGGATGCGTGCGAAACGCACGTCCGCGCGTCGTTCATTAGCGTCCGCGAGAGAAGTGGGAGAGAGAAGAGTTGACGGACACACGGCGGCGGCGGCAGTGGCGGCGGCGAGCGTTTTGCATAGTCAGGTGGAGAGTAGCCGCCCTGTAATCATGCCGCAAATGGAAATGTTCCAGATATATAGGTGGGATATATATTTTTACGGTGTCGTGTACTTTATGCCATGCCGATAGTTTTATAAATAGCTGCCGCTTGATTTTTCGTCTTGTCAGATGCTGCGTTGAGGAAGCCATTACTTTGAGATTCTTACATGTGAATGTATATAACATTTTTATTTGTGAATAAAACCTCTTTCGCTATTTGTTCTTTGAATATTGTAATGTGTGTTCTAATCCAAACAACGTGCGATGTGACAAAAAATTATTCTTATAATTTATAAATAAAATATTTAAAGAGACATTTTACTTCTAAACTTCCGAACTGGAACATATTATACTATTTTGCTAATCCTCCAAAAAAATAGCAAATCATTTCAAATAACATGAATGAATATGGGAATAGCTACAGTACAGGGATATGGAGTCATCCAATAAAACGAGTTCACCAGCAGATCAAAGCGTGCAAGTATACGCACGCACAGTGCGATGCGTCACAGAATATATATACTACGCGAAAAAGTCCCATTGCGCAAGTGAACTCTCGAGAGCGCCGTTTCCGCATTACATAGATCAATCATACAAGAACGCATAGCAGCGAGGGAGAGAGAGAGAGAATTCGTCTCGAGTGCAGTACTCTCGACTTGATACGTTCGAATCCTGCAGCGGCGCTCGTTAAAATACGAATACACTGCACCTAGCCGTATAATGTGCGCCATTGATCGCCATTACCTCACTGTCATGCGTCAATTCTGCGAATACGTATATATACCCTCTCCACCGGTGCCCTCGATTTTCTCATAAAACTGTCGCTCGCTCGCGAAAGAACCGCACCGCCACAAAGAATCGCAATCTTGGATGTATTATACACTTATGCAGATACTGGCGATTGGGAAATTCTCTATATGGCTTTTGAATATCGATGCTCCTCGCGCCCGCAAGATTCCAAAGGATTCCAAAAGATGTCCTGTTCTTCGCGTGTGAATGTATACACACAAAACTATGTCTCTCGGTCAATATCGTTGCGAGAGCCAATGAAGCGAAACGGGCCCCGTAAAAAAATCCATTCAATTACAAGCCAATTGAACGAGTTGATGAGGCGCATTATCGCCGCGCCTCGGACCACACCTGGCCCCATGCGGGCCACTTTACTTTTCTCATGCCCTCTCGCACCACCAGCTCCCGTATATATGTATATATGATATATCGACCGCTGTATATATGTACAACTTGCCGTCGATCGTATAGTGTCTAGACCCGCAGGTAGCCGAATTTTCAAGACTTTTGGACACTGTACCCTTACGCGACGCTTTCGAATTTTCTCAGACGAGTCGTGTGAATGGCTGGTGCAGTGATTTCAGGACGATTTGTATGAGAATTTTTTAATACTGGTGCGTTAGGTTTTCTCCCAGGGTAGCTTACGGTGTTTCATTATAACAATAAAGATAAAGTGAATTCTTTCATAAACGAAGTCTATTTCTTCGGAAGGAACATTCGAAATAGACCTATCAGAGACAAAAAGAAATATTTTCCAGATCAAGTACTTGCATCAGAATTTACAAATAAATTTAACGAGCGAACCAACTGACTCGTTACACCGAGGCATACAATTTTCATCTCCATGTGCATCAAACGAGGCAAGAAATCCGTAAATCACCATCATTACGTATATATCCCACCCTCTATCTCTCCTGCGAAAAAGCGAGATGAGAGACTCGAACGAAAGCTTCCCACACCTTCTCCGGAAACGCACATACGTACCCCGATAAGCATTAGCAGTCAACTGATCACTCTCTCTCTCTCTCTCTCTCTCTCTCTCTTTCTCTATCTCTCTGTCTCATGCTCGAGAAGAATAGAGAGAAAGCGTATGTGCATGGGCACAATAATTTGCGCAGGATTCACCCTCGGGAGGGGGAGCGCCGAGACAATATGCCCCGTGCCAATACTACGCCTGTCTGCTCCTCTACAAAAAGCGCTCCACTGTATGTATATACATATACATATATCTGTGGAGCGCGCGCGCGCATTTGGCCTTCCACTATACGACCATTAACCCAAAGCCAGTCCCACGCTTCATGTATACACATCGGAACCTGTCTTCAGCACTGGTGCACGTCTGATTTTTGAGGGATGATCTGTACTGCTGCTGATCCTCGTGCTTGCCTCGATAAAGAGTGTGCACGTGCCGCGGATGTACTCCGGAGCTTCGGGGAGTACTAGTAAGGGGCATTGAATGAAATGTAGTGCAAATATTAATGGAGAGGCCGCCGTAGGCTTTTGATGCAAGCTGATCTTGGACTTTCTTCCTGACGCTTATTTAGAGCAGTTTTCGAGATTTGATATTTAATGTCGGGTTATGGAATTTAGAGTAGAGAATTGTGGTTTATTTAATGGTCACTCTTGTAAAACCTTAAGTTTTTATTATGAGCATATAAATTGGTTTTATGCTGAAAAGTAAAATGTAACTGTTTTGTTGAATACTCATACTAGGATAAAAAAAAATTTCATAAAATAATCTCAAGATCCCAATAAATATTACTAAAGGCTATATTATAACATTTGTTCTTTCTTAATATTTCAATAACAACTATAAAACTTTTCTAAATGTGCAATCACTCAGTGATCCGTACAAAAAAAAGCCTATATCAAAGTGCACGCAAATCATCTATGCGCAAAAAACGCTTACCTTCGAGCTCTCTTACCCAACGTATAATCCTCTGCCGCAAGATCGAAAAAAAGAAAAAAAGCTCCGGCTCCTCGCTCCAGCTGTTTGTTTTATTAAAAGCCCCGAGTCAAGAAAATTGATGGACGCATCGCCGGCATCATCGGCCGAACAAAAGCTCGCTCTCTTATAATACAGCGGCGGCCAGTAGGTAATGACAGTTCGATCCGAGGCACTTGGGGCGTAATTCGAGCTTCCGGCAGGCGACCTGCCACACGAACGATCGCGTGAATTGAAGTCAATTCATCATTAAGCGCACACCTCCCAAACACAATATATATATGTACGGTCAAGTACTGAGGGGGTGTTCAGAGTCGTAGAACTACCGGTTTCCGATTGGCACGAGAGGAGCACGCGTCTCTTTTCGAGATGTTGGGTGATTCAGCGCCGGATATGCGTCACAGTGAGAGAGAGAGCGGATTTCTAGCCGATTGATCCGAGTGGCATGGCGCTCGAGCTGTAATATAGGAACAAGCGCTTACTTCTTCGCTAATTTATCATGCGATAAATGTCCTTTGGTCTCTCTGCGAACTGCGAACTATTGGAATACATTTGCTGCTGCCTTTGTTGGGACTATCGATTTTTGTTTCGGTGCTTTCGGTAGCGTCTTTCAGGACACAATGACACTGTTCATTTTTATCTTCTAACTATTCTCTTTTACCTAGACAATGATTTTCATTTTGTCTTTAATAATATACACATTTACACGATTTACATGTAAGCGCCATTTATATCGCCTCCAAAAAAAAATTTTGTATTTCCTTATGCTATATTACGCACCCCCCGTATTATACCATGACCCCCTACTTCACACGAATTTCCACCGCTTCCAGAGCCAACACTCAATCGAACTCCCACATATCGAATCCGGACCTCACAAAAAACACACACACTATGTGTACATTAAAAAAGAAAAAAACAGTTCAGCAGCACAGCGCAAGAAATCGTATATCCGTACAAATGGCCGTACACTTGAATAACACCCCTAATGAAGCAATATATCAAGCAGCACGGGTAATAAGTTGAGGCGTGCAAATTAAAACACTCATGTGGATCGTTCCCTCAGCAGAAGTCCCAGAGGACCTTTACTTCTTGTTCAATGTAATAATAAGGGGGGGTTTGGTTTCAGGGTTCGTAATACACACGCGCCTTTGTGAGGGCCCGAGTTTTAAGGACTGTAATGCACGTATGCGTGTGGGAAAGATATATATGGAGCTGCGGTGCAAGAGTGAGCTCGGGGCTATTGTGAGATCTGCGCTTGTGTGCATATCGCGCCGACTATTGTCGAACTTTTACACACTGGGCTGAAGATGCGAGATACAGTGATTTCCTAACTCTCTAATCGCGCGATATGCAAATTGTTGAGTGTATGAATGGGTGAGAAATTGAGAATATTTTTTGTGGCTGTGTGCCAAGCGTATGATTATTAATATATCTGTTCACCGTGTTTAAGCAACAACCATTTGATAGATTTATTTGATTATCAATACGGTATTGCCTAAATTACAAATATAATTATATAATATATTTTTAGTAATTACTCTGATATCCAAGTATTGCCTTGCTATGATAAAAGTAATAAATTAAACAATATTCAAGGATGAAAATTTTCTTTCTTGTACAAATTGATAAATCAGGCCTTAATTGATTGAAGGTATGAACGGTAAATTTTTATTTTTCAGAATCGAAAATTGTCAGCACACGCACAGCCTCGGCTCAGCCAGTAAACCATGGTCCAATTCACCATACAAGTCCCAGCACTCGACAACTTGATTCCAAAGTCCGTAACAAATTGAAATTCGACGCGCGATCAGCAGCCACTCGTGCGCTATCAAAAGCCCAGTCTCTTTCTATTCACCAGCGGTCCGCACTAACAAATATATATCTATCTCAAGGAGACGAGTAGATAGGGGATTAAGCAGCGAATAATCAGCAAAAGGAAGGAGAGCCGAGCTCTTGACGGCACGCGCCAAACAGATAAACTCCAAACAATACCGCGAATCGCCATTATTTTCACCCTCGCGGCGTATAGATGTGCACGTGCCGCATACGTTGGTTATATATGCCACTGACAGTCGCGCTGCGTGCACTCGTGCAAAAGAACAGCCTCAAGACTGACTGCGCATAAGTGCATGCAAGCTTTTTCCGCGAGGGGGTGGTTAGAGAGAGATAAGTTAGACCACACCGACTGGAATTGACAAGTGAATGGAGAGAGACTGTGTATAGAGACACAGTCGCGGTCCTTGGGTCTTTCTGATGCTGATTGAATGATTGCGGAGCATGGCTTCATACGATTTAAGTTGCAGAGTGCTTTTAGGTTTCTAATTTACTGAGATTTTTTTGGACTGAAATGTTTCTAGCCGCTCATTTGCTTTAAATGCACATATGTCATTATATGAATAATCTATAATAGTGCATAACAAAATAATTGCATTTAATGTAGTGAGTGAAACAAAACATTCGCTATAGTACTTGAACAGTTAATCGACCAAAAAGAATTCTCTTTTTCAATCTAACCACGCAAAAAAAGACACGGTATAACGGCAAAACGAGCGCCTGCAGACGTCCAAGCCTTTCAACCGGCCGTCACTCTTCTCAACAATGGGATATCTTCATCGAAATTCGCGACGCAAATTCCCACGATCAGGAAGCCTGAAACTGTATATAACCGCAGGGGGATGACCTGTGCAAAGTGTTATCGCACGGCCAAAGGTCACACACAGCGCGAGACTCCTTTAATCCGTATCATGTCTAACAAAAGATTTTGGAACGAATCAAGGCTGTCTTGGTTATTTTATACCTGCCAGAAGCTGCTGCTACGCTGCGATGTGCGCGAGCGCGATACCGACAAAAACTGACCTCCACGACCATCTATCGGCGCTTGTGGATCAACGATATACACATCCTCGTCGACTTGGTTGTATTTTCTTTTGTTGAAGGTGCAATGAACCGTCTGGTATGCTACTGGTGTTACGTAATTTTTTTGCGAGGAAGAATCAATTGAATTTGTACGATTATACCCTTTATTCTAAGTCAATTTACTATTTTATCAAGATGCAAAGGTCATTTGAGCCGTTTTTATTTATTTATTATTTAAATGAATACAATCATCGAAGTCAAGAATATACTTATTATGAAAAAAATTATTCTTATTACACACTTTAACTCGATTTAGTTGTCTTCTGTAAGAATATTGCAATAAGTACAAGTATCTCTCACTGGCAGGTAATTTTGACCTAAAGTATAATTATACGTGTTTAAATTCAAAGTGGCCAGAGCTGTCTCAGTCTCCGCTACCTAACATTTTTTTATACGTAAATAAATATCTTTTTCAGAATGATTATCATTAGCGATAATAAATTAATAGTAAAGATTTTTGAAGAAAAACACGAATACCTCAAAAAAATCAATTTACCGTTATTTAAAGTTTGCTTTGCCAAAAATTAAAATAAAACATTATTGCAAGAAGTATGTGTGTGATTCAATTAAAATAAAAGAAAAATATCGAGACACGCGACCCCAGGAATCTGATCATTGCGTCGATTCTGCGGTCGTCGAGATTAGCGTTGGCTCGATCCGATTAGTAGCGAGAAATCGAGCGACACGAGCACCATGGACGCAGAATCAGAAGCGCTAGTAAAAGTTCAGGTCAAGTTCTCGAGCGCGCGCGTCAACACAATAAAGAGCGTCAGTCTCGTACGAGTAGCGTATGCTCCGAATACAATGACGAAAGCGGGGTATAAGATCAACATACTCGAAGGGGCGGAGGGGAGAGAAGGTTCACACGCGAAATCACGCTGCGTGTGCGTCCCGTTACAATTATATAATGCGATGCACCCCCTGTACGTGAGATTCGTGGACCTGTCTGGCACACGACCTCGTCACGCTGTTGTGCTGGTCCATGCGTATGCACACGGTAGCGGGAGAAAGTAAATTATCGCGGGAATCTGATGGTTGAGGGTGGCTTTGTAGATTTTTCGGATGCGGGTGAAGTGGGTTATGCGATTTCTATTTGGGAGATATGATTATATTTAATTTAGCAAACCTTTTTATACTACACGCGAGAAAAATGTTGTGTAATAATTATTTAAATATCTAAGAAAGAAGCTGCTGCCATTGGGACTTAGTTTCCACAAACTTATCTATTTGTTCCAACATATGTGATATATAATTTATAAATTAATTAAGTAGTAATAACATAATTTCAAACACTTACGTTTTTAAAAACTACTCCAGGATTATGGATATTTTAATAAATAATTGCCAAATTTCAGTTATTATTAAAATTTCAAGTATATTCTTTAAATTTTACATAAACCTCCGTTAATCAAAACTAATAATAAAAATTTAATTTTTGTAATTAATATATAGGTACTTTTTATAAATAAATTAAAAATTTATTTACAATTTCGAGTATATTTTTAACACTTATACAAGGTGTTAATAATCAGAACATTAAGTTCTATATTATCGAATATATATTATATAAAAAATTTTTAATAAAGAACTCTTTCTTTAACTTCCCCCATACATCTCAGTAATGAAAATATATTTTAAAATCGGTTTAGAAATTTTCAAGTTACAGAGATTAGTATACCCAATTTTATTATTTTTCCTAATAAAATTACGTTTACTGCAAAAAATGCCTATTATGTACATTCTGAACCATGGTATTTTTATTCTACTAGAAGAAATACTTTAAGATAAATCTCATAAAGTACATGAAAAAATATCGATATCTTAAACGATACCATAACCAAAAACTATAGAACTGACGAGTCCTTTTTTTCTTTGTGTGTAATAGATTTTATATTGTATACTGTTTTTTATCATTTAATTTAATTTAGTTTAAAAAATTGATCATCAATTTTCCGAACCTCAAAAATATTTTCTACTATTTTATGTTTTTAAATTTAAACCATAAGATATTCATGACAGGATATGATTAAAATAAAGGAAATTATTCAGCTATATACTTGATTATATGAGATTTTATTAACATGATTTTTATATAACAGCCATGAATTGCAACATTAAAAATGTACAATGTATAAATGAAAACAGCTAAATATGGTGATGGGCTATTTACGTAATTATTTCTCCACGGCGCAACGTCCCTTGTTGGCAGCCAAAAAGTTTTTCTATAAATAAATAAATTTACCAGTGATTGCACCTGGATGATTCCAATGACTAT
Source organism: Megastigmus stigmatizans (assembly GCA_900490015.1). NCBI lineage: Eukaryota > Metazoa > Arthropoda > Insecta > Hymenoptera > Megastigmidae > Megastigmus > Megastigmus stigmatizans. The sequence continues at coordinate 12,232 of UELV01138863.1, forward strand.
AACTTTTTAAAAATTCATTTTTTCTTATTGTTATATTGAAAAAGACATAAAAAAGTGAATTTCTCACATTGTAACTTTGTGTTACTGTCACAACGATCATTGAAAGCTAATCCTTTTAATAATCACAGAAATGATCCTTTTGATGCTTAACAAAATCGCGCTCTATTTATTATAAAATAATTATTAGTTTATTTGCATTGATTTTTTAAAATTGAAACTTTAATTTGTTATATATTTTGAAGGAGTGCGATTTACAGGATCAGTTTTGGGTGGTATAAGCAGAGACATAAATACTATAATTATCAATAAAAAAATTTGTTTTTTTTTAAATTTTGTGACGTTTTTTACAAAAAAAATATTTTGCAACAATTATAAACAGCTATATTTTTGTGAAAATTATGACATTTAAATCCGGTAAATAGCATTGAATTTGTTGTATAAAAACACAAATTTAAAAAAAAAGTTGGATTCCAACCAATAGGAGCTAAGATACGACATTATTATATTTTTTTTGTGATTAATGACAAAAAGTCATTTTCTAGAATGAAACAAAAGAAAATCGATGAATGTTAAATATTATATTTCACCCCACAAAAAAACGAATTAAATAAATTTTTAAACTTGAAAATCGATTTATCTGTTCTTGAGATACAGAAGTACAAAGGGTAAAACAATTTTTCTCATAAACAGTTAATTTTTGTTCCAATATTTAAAAAAACGTTACAAATCATGCATTCTAAGGAAGCAGTACATTTTAACGTATTAATCATTTTTCTAAATTAAAACTGTATTAAATGATATAAATCTCATTTTCGCGAAAAATAAAAAAAAAGCTGTATCAATTCTGATGAAAATTGTGTTTTTAAAATTGATGTATTTGTGAAGCTCATGTAATTTCACGACACCTACTTACTATTGTATCCTCAAATGCGTTTTACTTGAGAAGTGTATTAAATTAATTACACGTTTTAATTAAGGTAGTAGTTTTACATGCTAGTTTAAAAATATCTAAAGGTTGAGCATGCAGGAATAATGAAATAAAAGTTAATATTAATTAGACCTAATTTTTAGGATCGATTTAATAACGATTATAAATAAACACGTTAACTTATTTAAAAAGCCCTAATTACTTATTTTGTATCAATAATGAAAAAGCAAAAAGCGGGACACAAGCGCTAATGGATGCATTTGTCATGCAAAATGTGAAACAATTAGAATGCAGAAATTGCTACGAGTAGAGAAGCTATTTTTCCGAACTGGCATAGCACGTTAGCTTGTTGTTAGAGCATATTACTGTGAATGCACACGCGAAACGATAATCTGAACTATCCGAAAAGGTTTTACGTGCTATTTTTTTTTGCTACTACGCAGAAGAGCTGAAAATTTGTCAGTACACTGAAAATGCGGTAAAGAATAGTGCTCTAATTGTAAAATGTAAAAATATAAAAAATTTAACTAAAATAGTATGAAACTGCAAAAGTCGGTAAGTATATTTTTATTTTCAACATCGTACTAATTCAAGCTTACAATTTTGCGATATTTAAATAAGATAATATTGGTATATAACTTTTTTTTACTATCGAATTTAGATATGCAGTAAAAATATATATTTCTTTTAGTTTTCATCGAAATCCTAAAGTAGTAAGATAGTAAAATTTTATCTAGCAAGTTTTTTCAAGCTCTGTCGTGTACAACAATAAAACAATGTATATTATATTTTGGATGGTCACTTTATATAAATTGAGCGAATGCGTAATCGCCATAGAAAACTACCTCTGGTTGGATTCGTTAACACAAAAAATTGCACAACATTTTCAACCTTATCAAATAATTTTATTCTGTAATAATTCAGAGATACGAAATACACTAGAACGAAACTTAATTTATCAAACGATCGCTCGAAACATTCCAGTTGCAAATATTGACATAGAAGTAATGAGCTCTACAGGTGACAATCGATCATTAAATATGCCTATTTTTGAATTTCTTCACCATAAAGTAATTTATATGATTGTCCAATACAATACTCATTTTAACGAAAAAATATTGCACAAAGTTTTAAACATTTTCGATAAATTATCTCCAAATTCTCCACGACCGAAGTTTTTAATTATTTTGTTGTGTGATCAAAATATTTCTTTCAACCATTATTTAAAAGAAATTTTATTATATGGCTGGAATAAAAAAATATTAGACCTATCTATAATAGAAATAGATACAACCAGTAAGATTGAGAAAATAGTACCAGACATTCACTACTATGATCCATTTTTTAACGTCTTCGAAAAAAAATCATTGAATAAAAACAAATTTATATTCCCACAAAAATTGATAAATGCTAACAATTATCCTATAAAATTAATTATTGTAAATTTGGTAGAACAAGCAAGTTTTTTAAAAATAGAAAACAAAACTGAAGTCCTCCTCAAGCATCCAGAGATTTTCATTGCATCAAAAGAAATTAATTTCTCTCAAGATTTCATACTGATTAATAGTAGATCTTTTCAAGAATCAATGCTTGAGCTTAAAGAAGCATTTCAAAGACGAGCTGCGGATGTATATTTGCTCCCATTACCAATGGAAGCTTTGCCATCTAATATTGTTATGAGCATAGCCGCAGGAGTTGATTGCAATGGAATAGTTGCAGTGGCACCGATATTGAGAAAAAAAATATTGAACGTTCCTCCTAAGTTGTTTGTCAATATAATGATTGTTCCCGCAACTATTACTATTTTAGCTCTCATGATGCAACGCTTTAAGATTTTAAAAAATTTCTGGAATTTTCCTAATATTATGGCAATTTTCTTTGGTATAACTATACTTATTAAATCACAAAAAATATCAGAAAAAATGATATTTTTTAGTATCATTTTTGTATACTACAGCTATACTATAAATTTTTATTCGGAACTGGTAAGTCTAAATTTATTGCAAGATAAACTGCTTTTAAGCAGTCTGAAAGAAATAGAAGAATCGAATTTTACATTGAGGATTGATCAGTTTGATTATGATCAAATTTTTAACAATAATGATGAAGATTTACAACTTTTACGTTCGAAAACAGTTCCGGTACCCACAATTTCCAATTGCATAAGTGAATTGTTACAATACAAACATTGTCTTTGTTTTGCAGCACTAGATTATGCAGAAGTGATCGTAAAAGTAAATATATACGCAGATGGATCTCCAGTTATTCAAATAGCAAAGCCAATGTTGCATTGTTATAGAAGATTTTATTATTTTGCAAAACATTCACCATATGTAGATGCGTTTCAATCCACTCTTCAAAGAATGCGAGAAGCTGGTCTTCTTTTCGCTTTTATAAATAAAGCAAATTTTATAACTAAAACAACAGTTCACGATAAAAAAGATGAAAAACTATTACATAACCTTCTATCACATTTTATTTCAATATTGATTGGTGGCTACACAATTTCTATAATTTTCTTTTTAAAAGAAATAGATTTTAAAATAAAGACATTACAGTATTGGTATAAATAATAAATAATATGCTAAAAATAAGGAAACATAAAAGATGATTTGGATTAGACTTTAGATGTTAAATTAAAAACGTTCTCTTGGAAATATTCACTTTTTATTGTGTCCTTCTCTATCGCACCAACGTCCACACCTCTCGTGCAACATCCTTAGTGTACATTTTCTATGTTTATGTGTGTACTACAATAATTGATTTTTTGGACTTTTATGATTTGTTAATTTTAATAAATTGTTGATTCAGTAATTTTAAAAATTATTCAGTTATTTGTTCTGTTACCTGTTATCAGTTACCTGTGCTTTTATTTAATGATATTTGTTGATGATATATGCTGGTTAAGTTTTTCAGTTCATATTCATCAATGCGAAATAGGAATGGAGATATCCAAATTTATGGTTTTACCACAGGAAACACAGAAAATTTATCATATAGAATCAAGAATAAAAGATCAATACATTTAAATTACAAGCTGCATGTATAAGTGTTATCTTGCAATATACCTAACGGTTGATAAGATTGTTTAGCTTAATTTTTATATTCGAATGATGAATCCAATGTATGATAAAATATTAAAAAAACAATTGAGAAAATTAAAATTCCGTAATAGAATCTTTTTTTTTTTAAAATGTTTTAATACACGGAGAGAAATGTTACTCTAATATATAGATTTTAAATAAACCTATCTTATGACTTGAAATTAATTAGATAAAGTAATAGAAATTGTTTCTGAGATGCGGCAAATAGATAAGTTTTTTACATAATTGACTGAAATCTTAGAGATAATAGTTTACGCAAAAATTTTATTAGAAATAATATTTCTCATGGAATATTGTGATCCTTAAATCATTTATAATCAAATAAATTAAACTAGACGGAGAAAAATAGTGTAGAAAAATTTACTATACCGGTTTGTAAGTTATGTACAAGTTTTTTATATACTTTTTGTAATTAATCCTGTACATAAAGTAAAGTTTATATAAAGTTTATAAAATATTCTAGGAAAAAATGCTACACGTATAGTGAATTTAGCGTCAGGAATGTTAGCAATTAATTATTTGTGTTTTTTTCTAAATGATATAAAATTTTTTTTTTCAGATAATTTATTAAGATATAAAAATTAAATTAAATTTGTCTATTAATATAATATATATATGTGTACAATATACGTTAAATAATAAATTCCTGTAAAAATAAATGTAGAGTACATTTAAAAAGAAATCCATCAGTACGAATTTTCAAGTAAATTTACTATACTACTTGCTTAGGAAAACTTCCTATGAAGTTTTAGTATGATATACTTTAAGACAACTTTTTTAACATCACGTGACTGTCATCATGTAACTAGTCTAGCAATTTTTCTTAGGTATTTAAGTAATTATATTACAAATAAAAAAAATTTCTCCGTGTATGCATGCGCACGTACTTACACACAATAGTCAGAGAATATCTGCAGTATTAGCCGTGCACTATAATCCCTGGGAACCGGTAATGAGATGGTGGTCACAGTTTCCCACTCTCTCCCATCGGAACTAGTCCAGCAGCAGCAGCAGCTTATAATCGGGGGTGGCGCTGGTGGGAGACGAAAGGCGCACGCGTGGCGCAGTTCATGGGGGAGCGCAAGTGGGAGAGCGACCCCCTAGGGTCTTTGTCAACAGCGGCAATATGCTAGCGATCGCTTGGTAGTAGAAGTGTGGGACCTGTGGGAACTGCGATTTTTCTATTATCTCTCGGATGCGCGAGGAGAGGAAGGCTCCAGAGACGCATGTCTCTCGGTCTCTCCCGCATTATACGTGGGAGAGAGAGAGAGAGGGGGGCTGCGCTGTTTACACACATACACGAGATCTTTGGAGGACACTCGAGAGAGGGTTTTCTTCGGCGCAAAAGTCAATTGTGTTTGGGTGAGAGCGCACTGGGATTCTGGATTTGCGGAAATTGGAGAGCTTGTGCTGGTCTTCCCGTGAGATTATTGGTTATTGGAACTCTTGCTTAGGCTATAGTGCAGTAGGTTAAAGTACTTGTAAGGCTTTTATGAGCGTTATTCTTTGATGTACGTTCACTTCGTAAAACTATAAGCTATGCTTATGAAAGTTCATGGTTTTAACCATCTTTATCATATAATGAACAATAATGTTTAATTATAATACAATAACGATCGATATCAATCAATAACAAATTCGCAACATCCCACCTACAGCAAACCATGACAGCATCGTCACCGCGACGAAAAACTACTTTCAATCGAGACGACAATGAAACAATCCACGTGTATGGCGCCACGTGAGCCCGAAGGCGAAAGTCGATTTGTAGCTTTGCCGTATACACTGCTTGCGGACGAAACGAGAAGCCGCGAAGAAATCTCAGAGTTCGCATATAAACGCCGCGCACGCGGCTCATGTCTGACCGACGCCAAGAGTACTAAATAATTGTAGACGTTATATCGCGCGTTATGACTTCAGTTACGAGTGTATATGTGTGTGTACGGTGCCTCGAAGGAAAACTGGACTCGGGCGATCCAATGAGTATAAATTAATTTAGCTCGTTAGTTGCGCCGAGTCGCTGATAGAGAGGAAGTATGTGTGTACACGTCGTATGTGTATGCGTGTATGTTGTGCAGGTCCTTCGGGGTGGAAGTGTACGCACGAGTATGTAAGACATACTCGGAAACATGCTGTTGTTGCGTGGACACGTTGCCGAGGTTTCTTTTCACTCGTAACTTTTAGATTCTGATATATAGGTGAAGCGTTGTTTTGTGATTACAACAGAAATCAACTGTGAATGCTAAATCGAATATTAAATAATCCCTCGTTACAGATACACTAGATCCCAAGACATTAAAGAATTTGACCATTTAAGAACATTGCTATAGTATTTATTAGTTGGTAATAAAAGATACAAATGTAGATTCGATCCTTACATAAACTATGCTTGAAATAATATTAACAAAACAATAATAGAATCCACAACTCATTTAAAGGGGGTATACACCTATAAATTTTTTGATGTTCATTCACCTAAAACAAAAAAATTATAATAATTAGTAAAATTTTCACATAATATTCTAAAAGTATATTGGATTCCTGACAAAATGAGCTCTAGTAGAAGCCTCTATGCCCATTTTATCTTAGGTTGTGTCAGTTTCAAAAATTTGGCTTTGGCGTAACCTATAGGTCTAACCGATTGATCAATTTTGATGTAATTGGTCTTAAATTGTTTGTAATTGATGTCATTATGGTGTGAAGAGTTGTATAAATTAAAATTTTATTATTTAATCAAAAAATTTTAATTTTAATAAAATAAAAATAAAAATAAAATTTCTTCAATTTTTATGAATTTATGCAGTTTTTGAACTCATTTTATTATTTAATCAAAAAATTTTAATTTATACAACTCTTCACACCATAATGACATCAATTACAAACAATTTAAGATCAATTACATTAAAATTGATCAATCGGTTGGACCTGTAGGTTACGCCAAAGCCAAATTTTTGAAACTGACACAACATAAGATAAAATGGGCATAGAGGCTTCTACTAGAGCTCATTTTGTCAGGAATCCAATATACTTTTAGAATATTATGTGAAAATTTTACTAATTATTAT
>UELV01138864.1:0-21356 GCA_900490015.1 Megastigmus stigmatizans
TCGATTTTTACTGCTAGGGTAGGTAATATAGAGAAATATAAAAAAACCCTAGATTAATATCTACTACAGATTTCATTAATATCTTTGGAGTTCCTTTTTATTTTAGTTTGAAAATTTCAAAAATTATATAGAAAGGCGCGTGACGATACACTTGCTTTCATTAGCATAAGAGGAAAGTAGCTCTGACAATGAGCGAGATGATCAGCAAGGATCCAAGTCATCGGATGATCGAAATCTACAGAAAAATGAGTTATGCACGAACTGAAATCACAAAGCGACAGTAATTAGCTCTGATAAAACGCAGTGGCATAACGAATTATTAGTTCGTTTTGGTTCTGAGTCAACAATGGACGTCAAGATTGAAGCGCGATACGATAATGGGATAAATTGGCCTACAAATCACCAACGCATGTGGGACTGAGATTAACTCTTATGAAGGCCTGAGAGCAATTGTGACAAATAGAACCTATTCTCACATTACAGGTTATTAAACCCGATTCAAGTTCAGGGCAAACATCCAATTGCAATCGAAAACAAATAGCGATTCATTTTCAAACAACCGGATAGAGATAGTCGATTGAATTTATCAAAATCGATAAAAATTGATTAAAAATGAATTCATTTTAATCGACTTTAATCGGTATTTTTAGCAGGGTTTCCGTGTGCCTGGAAGCGGGCGCAGCTAGTCACTGTAAAATAATGTTTGCTACACCATCATCAGCACTGGACTGTCATCAAATCACCCTACTTTGCTTTCTTTTCACAGAACTTGAATCGATTGCACATTCCCAAATCACGCAGTATCTATCTGTAAACAGCATTCTCGATCCTTTACTAGTAGGGTTTAGACAGCATCACAGAATGATGGCATACGTATAGGCATTGGTAAGAGAACGGTAACCTTACTATTACTTTTATATTTCAACAAGACATTAGATACGATTTCTCCTTCGAAACTGTTGAGCAAATTACGCGATCTCGAGTTTTTGGGGTTCGCACTCCTGAACATTAACCCATTAACACCGAAGCGACTATACTGGGACACTTGGAAAAAAAAATGTTTTTGGCTACTTAAAGCAAAAATAACTTCACCGGAATTATCTCTTCTTTTAAATTGGGGTGTTAAATGAAAAAATAACGTAAATTAAAACATCGTTGGACAAACGTGAGGAAAAATCTTCTTGATAACTCAATAATGGTTTATTCGTTCTTCTTATGATGAAAAATAAAGATTTTCACTTGTAATGCAATATTGCTAAATTGCCACTCCGCAAGGAGTGAAAAAGATTTTTTCTTATGTTTGTCTAACAATGTTTTAATTTAACGTTATTTTTTTTACGCTCAAATTTCACGCCTTAGGAGGGGTGGTAGCTGAAACATAACACCGGAATTTGAAAGAAGAGATAATTTTACCTGTAGGGTTAAGATATTATGGATATAAGTAGCCAAATACATTTTTTTTTCAAGTTTTCCAGTATAGTCGCTTTAGTGTTGCAAAAACAATGGCAGATAGTTGTGGTTATAAATTAGCATAAGTGTATCACAGGGGTAGTTTCTTGGTCCTTTGCTTTTCAGTCTCTACATCAAAGACCTTAAAGACCTCTTTGATCGTGGGACCGCCAAGCACATAATTTACGTCGATGACCGCCAGATTTATCAGCCGATACCTGTGGATAAACTTTTGGATGGTATACCATCCAAGCTAGCTCGCCTATCGGATACGACACGATTAGTGTCGAAAAGGGCTGAGCCCGCATCCCCTCGGCTAAGAGTCGGAAAGTCTCAAAATATAATGTTAGGCTGAAGAACACAGTTTAATGATTTGAGAAAAGAGGGATTGCAATGTGCAGGAGGGGTGCTTCTGCCGTTCTCTCATACCGTCGTCAATATCGGTGTTACAGAAGTTAGTAAATTAACGTGGAAACTGCAGGATGATAATGTTGTGAAAAAAAAATTAAAATAAAGCCTTGTATAGCCTTTAGTTTATAAGGGTATGTACCATTGAGTCTTTGCGCAGAAGACTGGTTGAGACCCTAGTCCCTCTACATTTTGACTATTGTGCGGTGGTGTGTGTTGATGCGTTGGACATCAAGCAGAGAATACGTCTACAGAGACTGAATAATTCGTTTGTAAGGTATATTTTGATGTTAAGAGAGACGAGTCAATAAAATCATTCGTTTAAATGAACCCCTGTACCTAGCAGCTTTCTTCAGCAGCCACTAGTCCAGGAGGACTAGCAGTACAATGTCACTTTTTGTGCTTTCTTTTGTAAATATTTATTAAAATTCATAAATATTTAACAGATCAATATTGTAATAATTACTTATGGTTATAAAAAATATTTAAGAATTGTTTCTGTCAAGAGAGTAGGTCCATTGGAAAACTGGGAATTAAGTTAGAATTGAGGCATCACGCAAAAATCTTGTTTGAAATCTTAAAAATAAATAATTTAAAAATATTGTAATATAATTTTATCAAGTAAGATAGGTTATGCAAAAAAATTTGCACATTTTTGTATCGTACTTTTGATTTTAATGAGTGAATTCTTAAGCTTCAGACGTTATTTGAGTAAAGTTGCAATCATTGGTGACTTACATATTATGTAGCTCAGGTTAAAAAATTTTAAAAACTTAAATATTCAACAAGAGAAACGAAAAAAGTAATTGTCGATACTAGGATATAGATGTTGGATATAGTGCAACGTACTCAGTATTTAATCTAAAGCACTAACATCATCAGAACCCCTTTTAAAACGCACACAAGATTTATGTAGATTTTTCTGTAATTAAGTGTATTGTGTGGTTTCATATTGACACACATTTTACAGAAAAGTCTATAATTTAAATACTTCTATTAAATTAAAATAACACAAACAGAATGTCACATTCTGTGTAGCTTGATATTATTTGACACAAAACACAATATATTCAACGATGTAAAGATCAATTGATAAATTTTTATGCAGTACCATTTTAATAATTTATAAACAATTTCAATGTCTTAAAAATAATAGGCTCTTAATAATTGATAGCATCAATGTTACAATATAATATAAAATATAATTATTAAATATTAAATATAATGCGTTAAATATTAGCAATCATGTTAAGATGAATATTCCTGTTTTAAAAAGTTATAGCAAGCAGCTACTGTTATCTAGTCTTACTTAATTTTACTTACTCCACAAGATATTTTAATAAAACTTTTTTTCCTTGCAATATTACTTAAAGGTGTACGCTGCTTTTGACGAAAATGCGGACGAAGAGAAAAGAGCCGAATCGAAAATCCGGGAGCTCCCAGTTTTACGAGCGATCCCGAGAAAGCTTATAGTCGTAATGGAGCTCCGGGCCAAGAGCGGCATGCTCTTTTCCTGGGAAGCTGGTGCACGACACTGTCGATTGGAACTTAAGGAGAGTCAAAGCTTTAAGGATGGAGAGAGAAGAAAAAAAGAACTAAACCAGAGCAAGGTAGGGCCGCCACCCTATTGGAAAAGTTTTTACGATTGCTTCGTTTTCGTGATGGGCATCGATATTATTACTAGGATCCTAGTCAACTTTTGTTTATGCCAAAATTCAGGCTTATTAGCAGAATTTATATAAAGATTTATTAGAATTTTTATACGAATACAAATTCTGTACCGTAATCTTACTTTCCGATAGTTTATACTATCTCTAAATGAAAATTATCTTTTAAAAGATAAAATCGTAGCAAGTATGATTATATTTTTCACGCATTTATTAAAGTTTACTTTAATAAATGATTCTTATAAAATACTTATTTGCTAATTTCTAAATCAATTCATTTGTTAAAATAGTTTTCGATGAAATGTAAAATTTCTTCCCCAGTCCTATTAAATTTATTCCTGTACCAAATCCTACTGTAAAATAAAATCTCTTTAGTCGATGTATCTAATCTTCAGTTAAATTTCGGCTGAACTATGGCTGAACTTTGGTTGAACTTCAGCTAAATTTATTTAAGTTTTATTGCACAACTAAAATGAAATTTTGACTGAACTTAGGAAGAAATTTATTTGTTCTGAACCTCATCTACTATATAGACATTTTCGTTTATCAAAAGTGCAGGGTAAGTTTAGTCAAATATTTTCAGAACTCTTATTCTTAAACTTGAAAATTTTTACAAAGACTCATTGGTCAATCTTAGCTAAAGTTTCACGAACTTAACTAAAACCCTATTATTTTTACAAACACCTCCAAAAATAATATTCACCTACCAGGTGTTAAAACATTTAGAAAATACAGAGTATATTCTCGAGAAGGAGGCATCGCAGTATTCATAAGAAAATCATTCCATGCAGCTTTACGACATTTAAAATTGTTGTTGAAAATAAAAAAAGATATAGTGAAGTATTTTACTAATGCACATAGTTTTAAATTTATTATTGAAAGTTACAAACGAACTTATGGTCTTAGTGGAACCTATGGACGAACGTACAATAACATGCGATTTAGTAAAAGCAGAACTTTTTTATTTAATATTTCTTTTAAATTTTAATCCTCGTTAATGTATAACTTTTGTTAAACTTCTTGTATTTGTGACATCTAATCGCGATGACATATAGCAAAATCTTTCCTGCAAAGATCTTTCATAACACCATAAGAATAAACACGAACGCGAAGTGGAGTCGTAAAATAGTCGAATTTCAATCTTTCATATTTACCGAATTAACGTTGACCCCCCAAAATTTGTATTAATTATGAATCTAAGTTATTTATACTTTTGTTGTTTTACATTCATTTCATTGTTCGATCTAATACTTTGACGCTTGAAACACCTGAAGTACGGGAAAGGGCATTTAAGTATGAATGTATGCAATTTGTATATAAATAATCTATAAACTTGAAATATTTTATATTATGAACGGATGTTAAAAAAAAGAATATTGAAGTTATAGTAGGTAAGGTTTCAGTGTACGTAAGTCAGAGTCCGTTCTTGCACTATTTTGTATTAAATGAGACATGCAAGAAAGTAGGTATTTTTTTTTTAAATTAGGTAAAATAGCCTGTAAGTTGAATCAGGTCTTTAGTTTTAAATCGAATTATGTATCGCTCCACGATTCGAGAATCCACTTGATTTAATCGTCAAAGCTGACTGCAGAATGCACGGCTTGTAAATCGAAGAGATTCGCCGCACTTTGCGCGCAGCTTGTCCCCTGAGAAAGTTTCGCGGTGGCCAGTAACCATATATATATATATGTATCTGCATTCTGTTTCCGGGAAGTTCGTCTCCCGCAGGCGGGGTGGGGGCGGCACGGGGGCGCAGTGCACATAAAGAAAGAAAATGATCGAAGAGATTGGAGGAGGAGGAGGAGCGAGCCGCGCGGATCCCGGGCCATGGTATTACTCAGAAAGACTTGGCAAGTCGTCCGCTCACGAAATGGTCCCGGGGTGTTTTGATCAAACGAGCCGCGGATGAAAGCGACGCGGCGGCTTGCGCTGCACGTGCGCGGCTGCTGCACCGCTGCGCGCACGTTTATAGACGTTCGTGCGGTGGATTTGCTTGCGTGTAGCGCCACCGCCGTCGCCGTCGCCGCGGCTGCAGTCGGGGATGGGGCCACATACGCCGTAGCAAGTTTGCTGTACGCGCGCGAGAGCGCGGAAGTCGTTGAAAAGGAAACTTTGTTACGAGCAAGACCGGAGAATCTATTCGTTAGGCCGCCCTTCCATTCTAATTGCCTTTACTGTACAGTTCATGACTACAAGTTTGCTTTTGGTTTGTACTTCTCAACTCCTTCCCATCTCCGCCCCTCTTTCCTCTTCCCTCCCCCTCCCCTTCCCCTTCTCTCTTTCTCCTTCTCTCTTTTACTTTCTGTATTAGGTATAGTCTTCTTCTGTAGACTGCTTCATCTCTTAATCTCTCCTTTTCGCCAACTTGCATTACACCTATTTCATCGTTTTCATCCTCGACTAAGTTATGCAGCTATATTCGCGTCTATTCCTATATGTGCGCATTGCATAATCCAGTGCTTCTCCGGAGTTTGACAGGTAGTCTCCTGTCACCGCCGCCGCCGCGCGACGACACAAATCGCACAACACGCCGCGCCCAATATGGAAGCTCGAGCGCGCCGTGTATCAACAAGCGCATACAAAGTGCAGGAACGCGAAAGCGCGACGTGTGTACGTGTATAAACGCCGTCTGAGTGAGGCAAGGCGAGAGCGGGTAGAAGTACAACACGCCCGTGCCTGAACGGCAACTCGCGCGCGCAACACCAAAGCTCCCGCGTGGCGCAGCGGCGGCGGCGGCAGAGGCAGAGGCAACGGCAACGGCGTCCGCGTTCGCACACTCTGAATTTGAATAATCTCCATTCAAAATTACATCACGTACGACGAAATTGCGATGATTATGGAACTTGAGAATTTCCCGAGGATTCATCGCTGAAATTTACATTCTACCGGACAGAGCCTCCTGCACGCTGCTGCGCCCGTACTTATTCACTCCCACTCGCCGCGCCACCTGCAATTCACAACCATTTTTATGCCTTACTCGCACCTCTGCTGTTTTGTTTACAATAACTTTCTACTTCTTTTCTCACGTCAAAATAAGAATTTTCAGAAATAAAATGAATATAATGCAACTCTACTAAATGCAATTTTATATATATATATATATATGTGTGTGTGTATGTGCAGTATGACATAGTTAACAAGCTATGGTAATCTCACCGTCACGGACGATATTGCAATATCAAGTACTTCAAAAAATTAATACATCGAAAAATAAGAGACGCTTATCTAGGGAAATACGTCAATTCTATATGTAGTGAAAGTCACCGCCCATTTTTTATTCCTCGAGAACTTATGACAATAAGAATTTTAATGAAACTGCAATAAATATATTTCTTGATCGGAAAATTTATAACGTGCAGTATTTTTAACATTTGGAATTTTATCCCTTATTGCTATAATTATATAGATTACAAAAGAAGAAACGTTTTTGAAAAAGGTGTCTATACCAACAGGAAACTGAGTTTTTATATTTTATTAATGTTAATATTCAACATGGGTCGTATATCGTATACATACACATACGGAGTCTAACTATGCTGATACTTCTACTGGTTTTGTATATTAATTTTTAACTAGCAAAATTGGCCTGGCTTGCTAACGCTCGCTCGGTTATAATTTGGTAGGTTTACTGAATAGATCTCGGGGAATGTAAATCTTGGAGGTACAACTTCTTATATTTGTGAGAATAGTTTTAATTTAATTCTTTCCTTTCAGATAAATAAAGAATTGATTTTGTAAAACCAAAAATTAATATATATCGTTAAATGCGAAAACCGTTTAGGTACGAATCTTTCAGACCATAGCACATTTCCTTAATATGGGTTTAATATAATATATGAATAGGCATCAGATTTAGTACTTAGAAGTTAATTTTTGCAAAATACTTTTTTCTGTAATGAAAGTTATTTATAAAAACGTTCGTTTATGTTTGGTACTGAGCTAAATGTGTAGAAAATTTGATGTTGTTTACATCTTTCATAGTGTACGTTGAATAGAGTTTTAACTGTGTGAGTGTCTGGTTAAATGACGAAACTATTCAGTTTGCTTCTGTTAATATTCTTACACAGTCAGTAAATGTCAGTGAAAAGTACAGTTTGAATTAAACGTAAAGGTTTGTGCAGTGAAACTGTGGGTCTAGGAAATATACAGAGCTTTGTAAATGCGTAAATATAAAGTGTAATAACTTGAATATTGCCACGAGGTTACATTAAAATTTTATTTCATTAAATATTTATACATATATATTTATCAGTCAACTTTCTGTATTTTTGTACATTAGAGCATTTTTCACATATATTTGTATATACTTTCCTTATTTTAAAAATGATATTATTGTATGTTTGCACGTTTTTCCACTTTTGTAAATAATGCTCTAATGTGTGAAAATTTGTAGATATAGGAAATTTTTAAATAAATTAAATGTGTTAATTTGTTTGAAGGCTAATAACTGAAGAAAGAAAATATATACATACTCACACAAAATTTAAATATACATACATTATATTTATATGTGTGTGTGAGTGCGTGTGTGCGTATGTAGAATATTGTACTTCTGAATTTTATTGTATATTTTAAGATTTTTTAGTTTAATCTAATTTCTTAAAATAAATAAATAAATAGAAATTTTTTTATATATTTTCCAGATTGAGTATTAAAGCTAGGGTGATAAGTATTGACCCTTTTTTAGAAAGTAGTGGTGAAATAAGGTGTACTGCGTTTGAAAATTGTTGATGTATTCTACAATAAAATAACTATGAGTAAATCGAGTATAGAATTGTTTTCATGTATTAATTGAATTAATATTTTGTTTTATTTTTCGTTATTCTAATTAAACAATTAGCTCAATTTATTTATTTAATTTAATTGTTTATTTTCTATTTTTTGGTTACTGGTCGACAAAATATACCAATTTATCAAAGTTGTTTTTTCATTGGCAAATAAAAAGTTTAATAATCTCAATAACTAATTTGAAATTATTTTAACAACAAATTCAATTATAACTGAATGTCAAGATTCAACAGGAAATGTCTTTACTCTCAAAAGACGCTATTGTTGGTAAGTCTAAATCCTGTGTAGATTTTATGGATTGAAATTTGAAATAAAATATTAATTTTAATATTGATGTTTTTTGTATTTACAGATGTCGTAGGAGTTATTACCAAGATTAATGGTATACAAGCAATCAAAACAAAAAATAATTTGTTCAAGCAAAAAATCATTATTTCTGATGATTCTATGAATATTGTAATTATGAGTCACTGTATTATGTTCTAAATTAAATACAATTAACTTTTATCGTAAATTTATAACCGTTTTTTATTTTCAGCTTTCCTTAGTTTTCTGGAACCATCGCGAAAATATGTTTATAGAAGACAATGTACTAATTGTCAAAGGTGGAAAAATCTATGAATTCAATAATAATAAATTTATAACTATCTATTACCAATAATACATTACAAATAATAAATCTATTACCAGTGGTACTATTATAAAAGTTAATTGTGATAGTTACCCGAAGAAAAAAAGCAAGATCTTTTAAAAGCATATTATTAAAGATATTAAATATATGAGCTAAAAAGTATAATATTTCAATTGAAATGAATTATTTGTTTCAGGTTAAAAAAAAATAATCTTGAGGATGAAAATTGACTTATGTATACATTTTTATATGTAGATTTATTGATTAAATGCATAAAGATAGAATTATCTAGAAAATGTTAGTTTTTGAAAAATGTGATTCTCTGGGGTGACGATTCTCAACGGGTTTCGCACGAACGAATCAGTGAGAGTGAGAGAGAAAGACATTGTGGTAGCGATCAATGGACTTAGGATTATGTATTTACGGTGTATATATCTCAATTTACTCAAGATCACATACATTATACACTCCCGAAATAAATAATTTTCCCTCCTTTTTAAGTTCGCGAATTCAGTTCATAAATTCAATTCAATTCATAATTAATTTATTCTTCATTTATAAATTTTGATTTTGTACATCAATTGATACAAATTTAAATATTACATTTTAATATTTTTTAAAGTTAGTCAAGTGCATCACGTACTGAAAAAAAAAGAATATAAAAATTTAATATTAAAATATATTACTGAATAGAATAGAAATTATTTTTCTGAAGTTTCAGATCATTGTACAAAATTTAATACATTGACGTATGCGCTAAAGCTACATCCTTAGTGAGAGAAATCATTGTACCTCGTTACAACTCGTCCCGTACAAAGATGTAATATATTGCTACATATGTCTTCATTGCGTTTACTTTCTCAAAATTATAATTATAATTACTTACAGATGTCATTCCATGCGCAAATATAATTGTAATTTAATTATATCTATTTAAAGATTTAATTATATATATAAATTTTATAGTGACAATACTTATAATTAATGAATCCTATTAAATATTTAAACATTGTTTTCCACCAAGTTCAATCAAAGCTTTGCAATCCATACATCATTAAGATCGCTGATCGTACGAGCAAAGCGCTTAGACGTAGTGAAATACCAACACATTCTCCTAGATCGACGGCAAGTATCAATTTCATGTCTGAACTTATTGCTAGACTGTTTACTCTCATTCAAATACATCCATGGCGTAACTCATGCCTCATGACAAGGCGTAACTTTGAGAACAGGAGTAGAGATGTTTTCCGCGTCGTCTCGACATTGTTGGTCGAACAGATATACCATTTCACCAAATCAATCACTGCTGCTTGACTCGAGTATTTTCTTTAGAGCTCTAAGATTTCGTCTTCTTTCCTACCCTGTCTTCACGCTCCAATGATTTTTCGCAATAAAGAGTGTGGATTTTGATATCAAACATCTAAATTTCATGACATGAATACATGATCAGGAATACTGGTGCTTTTGGATCTTTTAACTATGGAATTTGCGCAACTTTTACCTATTTTCATTAAACCTCACGAAAATTGCACTGAAATCACTTGACACACTTCATTGTTTAGACAAAAAAAATGGTATCAGAAAGTTTAATGAGAATCAAACCTGAATTACTAGGCTTACAATTCAAAACTTTATTCAAAATTATATATTTTTGAACAGACAAGATTCCAAATGAAACACGTTTGGAAATTTCTAGTTTCGATGAGATTTTCGTATGGTAAATGCATTTCTATGAAAATGATCGTATTTTTCTGTTAAAAAATTACATATTTTTCAACTATTCTCTACCTAGATAACTTTCTATGTCTTATTGTGTTCACATACGATTTCACATGCCTGAACAAACCAAGTTAATAAATGGTTAAACTATTAGACGTAATGATTTTCTGTTCTATAAGACCAAATTATTTTTAAGTAAATAACTTAAAAACAATTAAAAAAATTAATGTATAACTTGCAAATAATTATATGCATTTATATACTTTATCTCTAGATGAATTTCAGTTGTTTTAATGATGTCTACGTAATTATTCTGTTTTAATTTAAAAGATAAAAAACTTTTTCCTCATTGCCACAATAATTTCAAGAGTTCTGGAATTTATGTCTCGTTTCGTGACGTGCTGAAGGGTCATTTATTCGTAGACCTACAGATTCGAATTACAAACCAATTTCGCATTAATTTCCGCTGCGGGTGGAATAGGGTGGAGGATCTCTACGTGTACGTCGTTTTGCCCGATATTTGTTAACGTTGCCACAAAATTGTCCGCGGTTCCGAGACTTAACACAGCATAATTCGCTCAAATTTCATCATAGAATTGCTCTTTAGAAATACCGCGTACATCCCACAACGAAGTATCATGTGCTACATGCATTTCGTATGTGCTCAAATCACATTTTTTAAAGGTACAAAAATTCACAAAAGTACTATTATGCATAATTTATCGGAAAATGATATACAAATATGATATACATACACATACGTTAATTAATTCCTGTACCGTGTGAGCTTAGAAGATATATTTGTATAAAAATATATAAAATAGAATAAATGAAATAAAATAATAAATAAATGAAAATAACAAAAAGAAATAAAAGATTTTGTTGCATAATTAATATTTTCCAAAATTGAATATCACATTGCAACTTCGACTAAAAACATAAAAATAAGACAATTACTCATATTTTTGGAATAAGTTTTTCTTAATTCCAATCCTTAAACTTGGCATCGAAGTTTGATTTATCAGGTTTTATTTTATACAAATAGACTTTTTAAATATGAATAAATATTGCTCAAATCACAACGTTTTAATAAAAATAAAGAAAAATATGTTTTATAACTACTGTTGTTCCTGTTTGTGTAGATTTCAGTACTTATAATCTCTAAAAATTTTGTAAAAAAAAAACAGATCACGTTTTCGTTTCATGGAGGATAATCAAATTTGCAATAAACCCTGAACGAATCGGAAGAGAAAGTGGAAAAGCGAACAAACGTACATGTCCTGCTGTTCAGTATAAAGTCAACTAAGAAACTTAAGACAAAGGGTCGTACATCTATTTCTTCCACCGTCTGTCCTTAGAGATGTTACGTGCTCTTTCATTTTGTCGAAATGTAATCTGAACGTGACCAACGGCCAACCTGCCGGTGACCACTATAAAAATACTTAAATAAATAAAGAAATTATTAAACTTTATTACTTAAAGCTGATTGTATGAGTTACTTTGACAACGTTATATTTAAAACAACTATGCTTATCTCATTTTTTCGTACTCTTAATCTCACTATTTTATAGGTATAATGCTTCATATTTATTTAGAAATATCCTTATGATAAAATTTAATGTTTTTATTCTATTATAACTGTTTTAAATACACAAACACGGTTTGCCGGTCAAAACTAACAGTTTTGTCTATATTTTAAGCCACTAAAGTTTATAAATATTTATAAATAATTTATTTATATTAAAAGCACATCATTTTTTGTACCAAAAAAAGAATTGAAGAAACATAATAGATAATATTCAATATTCTTATCATAAGTTATTAATATTTTGGCTTATTTCAATCTAAGTCATTATCAAATTGCGAAATTTTGTTAGTTGTAGTTGTACATTTATTTAAATAGTAAAATGTATAAAGGAGTATGCCAACGACACATGCATTTTGCCCCCGAAACCGATATCTTAGCAACTTACAGCATCGTATATCGCTCTTGTCAAACAGTAAACTTAAAAAAAAAATTAACTCTATAAACTCTGGGGAAACTGAGATGTACCTAATTAAAAATTGAACAATAATATGGGTAGTATAACTATAGATATCGATGTCTGACTGTCCTCGGAACTCTTCTACTAACTTTTATATCTATAGATACACTTCCCATATTATTTTTCAATTTTTAAGAAGGTATATCTCGGTTTCCCTAGAGTTTACAGGGCTATTTTTTTTAGATTTACTGTTTGACAAGGGCTATGAGCGGAACTGTCGCCATATGTACAGGTGAATCGTAAGGTAAACCGCGGTGGTGCTGCGCACGTTCGCATTGCTGTGATGCATAAGGTAAACCCGAGAGAATAATATGAAAGTCCTAACAAGAAATTATAATATAAATTTAGAATAAAAAAAAAATGTTTTGTCGAAAATAAATACTGTTTAATTATTTTTAAAACAATTTTATTATTGAAAAATGAAATGTACAATGTAATAGTACATCTTCCCATCTTCAATGGAGATGAATTTATTAATTGGAGCTATTGTTCTGGTAACGCAGAAATTTTTTAAACTCTCCATTTTCCTGCATCATTAATCCAATAGCTGTATATAAGAAACCCTGTACTTTCGTCATTTGTAGTCACAAGTAAATCTAAATCCAAATTTTGTTTTGAAATAATACAACACAGAATTGCAGATAATATTACAAGCTCAATACGAAAGAAAAATATAGCAATATTACGCAGAAAGTTAGATTATTATTGTAAAATATGTGTTTAAAATTTTAGTAAAATTTTACGAACAACCAAGCAAACATTAACGCGCAATAACATGAAACTTTCTTTTACATCTACTGCTTAAGTTTTGAACATGTCTTGATGGCGAACTCGTGTGATCTGTGGGTACTAACTCAAGCAAATGAGATTGACGGCGAGACGGGTAGACACAAAAATATACACACAAAAATGTATCTTCTAAGCACAAGGTGCATATAAATATTCACACTCGAATCTTCTTATCATAAAAGGATTGTTTTTACATCTTCAATATACCGTATATAGCTTTCAAATGTTTAATCTACGCACAAAATGAAAAAACATTCAAATTGGAACTATCGGTACTCTTTAGTGAAAAGGAATAATCTATTCGGTCATAGTTTGACTTTTGATTCTAATATTATCAGTTAATTGAACCGAAAGAATAATCGTATAGATTCAAATAATCGGTCATCAAGACTCAGAAATATTATTCTCTAGTTCAAATTAAATTACTTTCCAAATGAAAGGGTTGAGACATACGGAAAATCTTCTAGATTCAAGAAGGCGTTTATTCTGAACAAAATTCGATTACTTTTGAAAAAATCTTTTATTGTGCATGTGCATGAATCTGTACAGCAAGTCAGCTTTACTAAAAGCGCGATTTTATTTTAAAAAATAAGAAAATTGAATTCATAAGTACATTAATTACAAAAAAATTTAATTTTTATTATTTTGAAATTTTAATAATAACTGCGAAATTTGAGAATTATTTATTTAATATTCTTAAAAAGTTCTTGAATTTTTTTCTAATGTGTTATTATTTAATTTATTTCTAAATTATGTATTATAGATATATATATATATATATGGAAATAAATAATTAAGTTTGAGGAAGCTAAATGCCATTAAATTGGCAGCGCTTTTTTACTTGCTATACGATTACTATAATGTGTACATTTACGGAAATAACGAATTATTTGTTACAATAATCAGAATGCATGAAAACATTATCGTCTGGGTACATTCGGCATGTATCTACTTACACTTTAGAAACTTGGGGACCTTGATTTCTTTTGGTCAGATATTGTTTGATGTGAAATCGGCGAGTAATTACTTTTAAAACAGTGTATGATAAAAGTGATTGAGCTATTTTGAATTTATTTGAAAAAATGCATAAGCTTACCATGCTATACGGAAATAAAACCTTGATCTATACTTTATAAAATGTTATCCTTCTTTCGGAAAGAAATTATGGGAACATAAATTTTTGTTATGTATTATAAGTAGCTAAAGTATTAGTATATTCGATGAATAATTTAATTAAAATCTTCATTTTAATTTAAATATTTTTTTTGCACTCGTCAATATTGAGTAGTGTACTTCAAACTGAAATAAAGTTAAAGTATATTATGTATAATAAAGTTAAAGTAATACACACCCAACTCTAATTTAGTTCATAAACATAATTTATTAACTAATAAAAACTAATCCGATTACTTTATTCTATGCAATTTTATACTATTTTCTTTTTAAATACCCTTCAACATTTGAGTATGTATCGAACAATGCAAAACTTCTTTTTATATACTGAAGATAAAAAATAAAAATTTTAAAGATTAAAATATATGCACTATGCAGAATTATAAGATGTTTTGCATTATAAAACTAATAGTCAGTAATGGGTCAACTATGAGGAAACTTTATGTATTTGTACCCTGTAATTTGATTTCATATACTATCAGTCACATAATACTATTAATTTGGAAAAAATTGTTAAAGTGTGTAGATGGAAAAGTAAAGGAAAAAAAAGTCTGGTTTTCCTGTTACGGATACAGCACTTACGGAAATGTACATTGTACAAGCTATCTCAAGATTAGGATCAAGCACTGAAATTTGAGCTATAAGAAGTACTTTCCTTCTGAATTCCAGGGACATTCTACGGAACGATAACCGAACAAATATCGAGAAATCGGAGCGAGGCTCGTGCGACAATCCGAGAGAGAGAGAGAGAGAGAGAGAGAGAGAGAGAGAGAGAGAGAGGCAGAGAGAGAAATGGAGAGAGAAAGCGGAAGCACTGGAGGCTATACGTGGAAGGACGGTATCCCGTGGAGATCGCGATACGTGCCTCGCTGCGGGACTGAGGAGCACCAACTGAGGTCGAGGGACTCGTCATATCAAGACATTACCGGGCGAGAGACAACGGTCGGATCGGTCCAGCGGGGGGTCCTTCACCGCCACAGCGCGCCTCTCTCTCTCTCTCTCTCTCTCTCTCTCGCTCTCTCGACCACTTATGTACTGCATCACCCAGCGACAGCTCCGGCTTTCTGCCTTCCCGTTGCCACACTGCCGTTGCCGCTGCCGCTGCCGTTGCCGTTGCCGTCGCCGCAGCTCACGGTCACGCTCTCTCACCCTTTGCTTCCCCTCTTATAAGGCACATCCCTTTGTCTCGATCTATTCTCTTGCTCTGACTCGCTCTCGCCCTTTCTATCAGCCTCCTGCCTTGATTTATCTCTTTCCTTCGTTTGCGTCTCCCTTTTCACCTACCTACCTTTTTTCCGCCTTGCGTATACTCATTAAGCCTAGTACGAATGTTTTATTTATTACTACAAGACTAGAGGATAATCTATCCAAAAAGCTAGAGCCTCCGCTATTATAATCATTCATGTTCAAATAAATGTTTCCTTTTTTAAAAACTCGATTATATGATTGTATACATAATGTGAAAAATGCATCATCTGCAGTGGATATTACTATTATATATTATTCTTACAAGGTTAATATTGGGTATCTTAGATGTACATGTGCCAAATACAGTTATCGATCAAATTTAAATAATTGCTAATGCTTAGGGCCCTAATGAAATTATAAAATCTTGTAAAAGTTATGTTACAAAATGTAAATAAGCACGTACGTAATCAATAGTAATTACCATAACGCATTACCGTTTCGTATTAAATATATACAGCTATTAGTCAATAATTAATATAAGTACAGATATTGAATAATTTAATAATAATATTATGTGTATGAAATATGTAGTTAATAATTAAATAGAATTTATTCGAACCAATGAGTAAAAGCTATTTTATCTTTGTTATCTTAATTCAACGCAAGGTTTCTGGGCAATTGCCCTGTCATTTTACTACGATTTTCTCGTCCTTCAAGGTTAGTCGTGAGCCGTGTGACATCTTGTGGCAATTGCACTCCCACAGGAACGTCACATCCAGTAACAAGTAAGACATCTCTAATAACAGTCTTTGGCTAACAGAATGTCCATCGAGAATTGATCTGTATTATAGAAGCAACAGTTGGTATAACTTATATTGTAAAAACAGTATTATTATAATAATCTTCATAATGATTATTCATATTGCGTAAAATCTATTATTACTAAACATCATTTCTTTATAAAATGTACACATTTATTCTTACATAAATTATAGAGTTATATTAATTCTTTAATAAATAAAACTTGTACAGCTCTGGTACAAATTTTGCCAAAAAATATTTATTAATTTCGATCGATTAACAATTAAAATAAAAATACGTATAGACAATGAAGCAAATGTCCAGAAACTACTTACACTCACGTGGCGCGTGCTGATTTTGATATTTAGAAAGCAAGACAGAATCTAATGATAACTCTTTATATGATAAACTCTCTCAATAAACATCATTAAAATACAGGAAAATATATTCATTTTTATATATAGAATAACTATATTTTTATAGATAAATACACCTTTTAACCATACAGTAACATAATAACTACTGGTAAAAACGTTACATTTATACAAGAAAATTAAACTGTTTTTCAGCATATTTGTAGAAAGTTTGTTATTCTTATTAAAATGGTTTCAATTTTCACCATGGAAATGCTAAAATCGATACATGAGGTAAGTCAATCAAGCTTTGACAAACCTGAAGGAAGAATATATACTAGTTCAATATTATAAGAATGAATCAGTTTTCTTACATTTTTTTCAAATTGATATTCTTGGAAACTAGTCACCCTAAAGTAAGAAACTGTCAATGTTAAACTTATTAGATTTGTAGCAATTACATTTTAATTAAATAAAAATCGAGGATTTAAGTGTCAATAAAATATAGTAGCAGGTTGAGCGTAAGGGTATTGTCGAAATGTCGAATAGGGGAATGGGGCGCGTCAAAAGCTAAATGAAATTTGCAGGACGCCAGGAAAGCTTCAAACATAGGTGAATTAGCAATCTACTGTTAACGACCGCCCCGCGGATACTCAATCGTGGACTCGTTTCAGGCCGGAAGTGAGATTATTGGACCTTTTTTCATTCTCTCTCTCTCTCTCTCTCTCTCTCTCTCTCTCTCTCTCTCTTTCTCTCTTTGTCTCTCTCTATCTCTCTTGATTTCTAAATCTGCTCTCTCGCTCTCTCTTTCTCTCTCCCTGACTCTCTCGTAGCTTGGGACGAAGAGCAGCAGTAGCAGCAGCAGCAGCGAAATGGCCATAGCCGAAAGCTTCCCGGCGTCTTTATCGCTCACTCTCGCATAAAGACGTTCCTTCCCTTCTTATAATATAGGCGCTGGATATTCGTTTTCGCGCCTATAACCGTAAAACGCCTTCATTTTCGGTCTCGACAGGCGAGTGACGCCCGTGGCACTGATGGCGGGGATCTTTCTTGGGCTTGTTTACGAGGCGCTCGATTATTCAATATTAAACGGTTATACAAGGAATGGAATTCGTGCGATATCTGCGAGCTGCGCACTTTTATTGTTTCCTCAGCTGCAGGAGCGAGAGATGAGTAATGGCGGGAGAGCGAGAGAGAGAGAGAGAGAGAGAGAAGATGGAACTCGGGAGAGCGAGGCTCGAGTCTTGGCGCGCGCACCTCCCGTCGACCCGTTGCCGGGACAATTATTATCGAGACACCGTAAACCGCCTCTTCGATGCGTTCGCCCAATACAGGGCGCAAAAGCGCTGCCGGCAAGAATGGTCTTCAGGATATTAGCACGTTATTGCCGCGGCTTATTGGTTTTATCGATTTTCCAAGACGAGCTTCCTCCCTCTCATCCCCTCAGCCCCCATCTCTCTCTCCCTCTTTTGCTCTTTCGGCGCTTCGACTACTCCCTCGACCCCTGTCCGACTTTTTCTCGGCCCGGCCGAAACGAGCCTCTATGTCCATTGCAAAAACAAATTAACATCGCACCGATGGCGACTAAATTTTGCGATCGGAATTCGATATTCAAGACAGTAGATGTCTGTGTGACTCCCTTTTCCGACTCATTTTTTATCCTTCTCTTGTTTTATTGAGCCAGTACCATGAAAAAACTACCGTTTGAAGATTGCATTTTTCGAATGCCTCCTTCATTACCTGGAATATTGCAACGATTATTAAGTTACATTAAATAATATACATCTAATAAAAAATTGACGTTTTGGGAAAAAATAATATAATTTATATTCTTTTCAGCAGTACTATCTTATAAAAATACAAGTTATTATTTTACAATTTTCAAGAACGTGTAAATTTTTCTTTTATACATTTAGAATACCAGTCAATTTATACTATCATAAATATGTAAGTTCTCTTTTTTATTCCAAAATAAATTTTTCAAAGCATTTTTATAATACAGGACTTTTATTTTTAGTAGACTATAAACACTCGCTGTCAATTCATTAAAATTCAGCTTTAGCAAAGTCCTCTTTGTACGGTATTTTAAAGTCACTTTTAGTAGAGAATCCCTATATCATCACGTTTTTCAAGAGGGAAAACAGATTTCAGAATACTCATCGCTGGTAGTTTCCACTTAAAATGGTGCGATTCTGTTGGATTAAATGGTGCGGAATGTTTAGAAATGTGCAAAGATTAAGTTATGAAAATATCCATTTTATTTTACTACTTTTCATATCATACTTTTAAATAATTATTGCAACGTTTTTGATCTTATACAATTATTTACTTGAATTAATTATGAAAATAATTTAATTAATAAATTTTAATTTCGATTTTTATAAGATTAGAATACTAATGTTTTTTAAAGGCTATAGCCGAATAAGCATGTCAAATTGACCCTCACATAAATAGTAAGTATACTTTAAATCTGTCATTCAGGAAGTGCTATCGAAAAACTTTTAGACACCACCTCTGAAATAAAATTTCAACTCTCTGAAAAAAATTTTCAGCTCTAAAGGATTATTTACATGTGAGATACAGCGTAAAATTCGATTTTTGAATTATATTTTTTTTCTCAGCCCTATCATCGTTTTTGGCTGTGGAAAAATTCATGGAGGTACGTTTATGTAACCTCAAAATTGTAAAAATTGAAAATCATTCAAATTTTCCTATGGATTTTTTCCCCATTTTTTTAAAATTCCTACCTGGAAAAAAAATTTTTCATGTATATTTTTTAGTATACTATAACGATCGTGGAGAATTTAGAACAAAGTTTTTGGTGCGCCGATCCAAAAAACTACTGAAAAATTATTTCGACTATTTGGAGAGGAGACATTTTTCCCAATACTCACCGAATATATATATTTTTTTTTTATTATATAACCTCTTAAAGATTCTAAACCAATAAAGAAAGCATCAATAATTAATTCGTCTTCACTTCTTTCGTTTACAAACATTGAGAAATTAAATTTATCGTTCGACAATTCGCTTTGAATTATTGTTCCTATTCATAGATATTGATTTTTCATAGTTTATAGATTCAGTAATCTCTCACAAACCGGTGTATCTATATTACAATCTACTGACATAAAATTTGGTAAATTATCTTTTTGAAGTGTTAATTTGTCCCTAGAAAATTTTATATGCTCTATTAAAAATAAATTACATTCATCAAGTTCTTCGCTTTGATAGATATTCTGGGTATAAGAAAGGATGCTGTTGTAAAAGAAATTGATGCCAGTGCTGTGCTTCATTAGAAGTAGAAGACTAAGCAACGGGATGATGGGCGCACAGCTTTTCCGAATGAGTCACGCATCTGTAAACACGTATATTACAGATAGTATTAGTGGTGATACATCCATTGTTATTGATACATCAGCTATTGTGATCCCGCAAATGTAAATCTATAATGATCAACGTGTATCGGAAAATTTAAGAATACCTATTCTAAATTTTAAAATAAAATTGTTTTTCGCATTCTTCACACTAGCTGTAACCTTTACGCGGAATTAAATGAGAAAAAATAATGAAATGGTATATTTGAGCCTAAAATAACTTGCTTATTGCTTCGCGGGAGCCCGATGGTGGCGATTAAAGTTTAAAGCCCTTGGTATGTATAAAATCCGAAGGAAAGGAGATTCCTTGTGCGCGCAGCATCAGCTCCGAGGAGGAAGAAATTTTTTGCGGCGTGCACTGCATCGGTATCCTTATGCATACAAGAATATTCCTCTCGCGTACTTACTTGCTTTTGATATTCCACATGGAGTGGGTGCGAGGGGGCCAGTATATAGCCCGGCACTTCCCATAGAGAGAATCGAACTTCCAAACATACCTCCTAGCAAGGTTGCCGTGGCACTCTAATTTATTCCCTCCGTCGGTCCATAGGTATGCATCGAATTCTGCGGATTCTTCACGAAACTGTTCGTTACCCGCTGGGGGGTGGGGAGGTGGAGGTTGGGGCTTGCGCACGATCGAGGAAACGTTGGTCATCGTTCGCATAGAAATGACCGCGCTTTGCCATTCCGGAGCTACCCGAAGCGCTCTGATGTACGAAAATTCTTATCGCAAATAAAATTCATCACCGTTATACATATATACGTCGACGTACTAGGAGTTTTATACACCGCGTCGGAAAGCGTAGCGAGAAAAAAAGGAGAGAGAGAGAGAGAGAGAGAGAGAGAGAGAAGAGGCCGCTAGGGGAAGATCAATGGGATTGCGACTGAAGAGAAAGAGAGGAGTGCAGGGTGAAAGAGTGAAAGAGGTTCACGAGAGAAAACGCTGGATGAGACAGAGAGAGAGAGAG